>DF361013.1:18988-42327 GCA_000787875.1 Solanum virginianum | reverse complement strand
GGATCAAAAGATAATTTTTTGATGCGATATTAATTTCTAGAATAAGTGCATGACAGGTGTATGACGCGCACCTGCCGCGGAACTACACTTAGATTTTGTCCAAAAAAATTTCTGCGGGATTAGAAAACTCGTTCGGAGAATTTTTGGCAAAAAATATCAAAAAGTGAACAAGTCGGCGTCGCGGACCCCTTGTCACCGAGGCAAACTTATGTTTTCAATTTCTTGAGGGGCATTAATCCAGACCTTTCTTAACCCCTTCTAAACTCAAAATATGATCTAAATGGATCATTTTGAGCATAAAAGGGGTTTTAATCCTCACTCTAAGTCATTTTCTAAGTTCTTGAAAAAGACTAGGGCTAAAGAGAAAAGAAGAGGAGCAAGAAAAGAATTCTTTGAGGATTGGTTGTCAAAAGTTTCACACCAGGTATATAAGGCTAAACTAAATCATGAGATTGTTCTCCCATGCATGTGTCCCTGTTAATGGTAATAGATGAGTTAAGAGTCTAATGAGTCCACATACATGATTCTCGATTATTTTCTCAAAAACTATATCTATTACATGTATTTTCATATGTTGATGATCATCATGAACTTATTTTCTAGAATCAAATAGTTTTCATGAGCTATTATATTACCCTATACGTTATTTTATGAAAACATGTATGAATGAACCCAGGGATGGAGTCTAGAGTCTTGACTAGAGTATGCTGATTATAATCTTGATTTGAGTATGAGGTTGAGTTAATTAAGCTTGATGATCCTATGAGTATTCATAATTGAGTTCTAGAGTTCTGTCTAAATGACTTTCTCTTAATGATTGATTTGAGTCCTTGTGCTATCCAATGAGAATTGAGTTGATGAGTTGATTGATGTTAGGCCGAAAGGCCCCATTTGAGTTAAGTTGATGAGATAATGAGAGTCTCTACGAGACTAATTGAGATGATGAGTGCCTCTATGAGGCTAATCGAGATAATCGATTGAGATAAGGAGTTTTAAGAGCATTAATCTTGGGAGGAGTATCGAGCATCGAAAGGAGTAAGAATAAATCCGACTCACACTCATTAACTACATTGCTAAGCATAAGTGAGGATTAGAACCATTAGATTGAGTTTCCCTCTTGAGTTAAAGTCCCTGAAAACAATAGAGGACTTGTTGAGGCCAGATCCCTAGTGGATTCAATTCGCTCTTTACCTGGCAAGTACAGAATAGCTGTGATAACATCAGTGAAATTGAGATAAGGAGTTTTATGAGCATTGATCTTGGGAGAAGTATCAAGCATCGAAATGAGTAAGAATAAATCCAACTCATACTCATTAACTACGTTGCCAAACATAGGTGCGGATTAGAACCATTACATTATGGTTCCCTCTTGAGTTAAAGTCCCTGAAAGCAATAGAGGACTTGTTGAGGCCAGATTCCTAGTGGATTCAATTCATTCTTTACCTGGAAAGTACGGAATGGCTGTTGCAACATCAATAGGATTATTATACAATCACTGGCTCATAAGTGATTATTGTCGGATAAGAGAAACTCCTAGACAGTCCCTAAACTTAGCACTCTGAGTGGAGTTGAGTTCTATTGAGTTGAGTTCCATTGAGTCGAGTCCCTTTGAGTCAAGTTGAGTTGATTGATGAAGTTTGATTGGTTGATGGGTCAATTGTTTACTCTTTATTCTTTCTTTAGATAGACATCTGACATTCTGATTGAGTATATTCTGAGTTAATAATGTTATTTTTACATTATTCTACCTGATTCTGTTTCATTAAGCCATTTTACATACTCTATATTCCATGTACTGACATCTCCTTTGGACTGTATCGTTTTATGATGCAGAGGCATGTACTAGCTAGAGATCGTCAACAGGCGCATTGTTGAGGATCTCAACATTCAGTTGAGTTGGTGAACCTCCTTTACTTCAGAGGATCATTATTTTATTTTCATCTAATTTATAGAGTTAGACTTGAGTTAGCTTTACTTTTGAGTTGAGGTAGTCATGAGTCTGTTTTTAGCACCATTTGATAGTGATAAAGGGTTCATAGACTAGAGTTGATGAAACGCCCTAAAAATGTGCTTCGAAAATGCCCATAATTGTAATTTCTATATATCTCAAAATTCATACGTGATATCAAAAAATTGACTTCATATTCTTGATTTGGGGGCAAAATTGAGTGGGAAACGAGTATAACTTAAATTTTAGAAGAGTCGTAGTGAAAAATAAATTTTGCAAATTTTTCGAAAATAGTGGCGATCAGCGCCTTGACAACGACGTGCCAGGAGCATGGAGCAGTGTAAAAGTGGCCTTCGCGTTGGGTCCACGTCATGGACTAGATGCGGACCAGTGTAGTTTTTCCTCTGGTTTTCTATTTCGGCCTAAGGGCATTGGGGTAATAGCCCCATGCCTATTTAAATGTGAAATCTCTCCCACTTAAGCCATTTTCAACTCTATATCACTCAAAATCCTCTAAAAAACCTCTCCAACACTTTATCAAAAACTTCCACCCAAATCTAAGGATTTTAAGCTCACATTGGATCTCAAGAACTCTATTCAAGTTTACAATCTCCTTTAAGTCTACATCAAGAAATCCCTAAATATAGGTATGTGGGTTTCATCGATTGGGTCTTTTCACCCATGAAGTTCAATATTCCCTTTTAAGAAATTGCATGTTTTCAAGTTGTATTACTTATGGGTATCTCTTATTATGAAATATGAGCATGAAATATATTGGGGTTTTGTCAAATATCGTTGATTATGCATGAATATCTATTTTAAGCTTATACTATGACTAATCTTTGTCTATTGAGACTTACAAGATTCAAGCTATGAAATCTATGAACTATTGTGAAGTTTTGATATGATTTACATGTTACCTATGATAGGGATTTACCATAATGTTGGTGGGCTGATTTGATTGACTTTGAAATGAGTTGATTTTACTTGTTCTTGTTTTACACTCTTGGATTGCATATGCCCATCATGTGTTTGATGAAATTACTTGATATGGATTCTTGATATTGATGAGGGCTTATTGCATGCATTTAAGTAGTAAGCATGTTAGGATAGTTTATGGGTCCTCGAGCATGTATTAAACTCATGAAAAGCTCTCATGATCTACAAGAGATTTTTTGAACCCTTATACTATGTTTTACTCTCATGTGAAATGTGAAGCCCCTTTCTTGACTCTTTGATGTGATGGTTTGATAAGTTATTTGTACTCCTATCGAAAAGATCATGCGAACATCTTATGGTTCCTACCTAAAAGATTATATCGTAAGGTAAGGACAACCTACCGAAAAGGTCATACGGTAAGGGAGAATAAACACATGGTTCCTACCTAAAAGATTGTATCATAAGGTAAGAACAATCTACCGAAAAGACCATGCCATAAGGTGTAATAAGTCATGGTTCTTACTTAAAAGATTATATCGTAAGGTAAAGACAACCTACCGAAAAGGTCATGTCGTAAGGTACAATAATTCATGGCCCCTACCTAAAAAATTCTACCGTAAGGTAAGTACATCCTATAACACCTACCGAAAAGGCTATGTCATAAGGTAGGGGTATTGCTAACACTCTCCAAAAAGGTGGTACCGTAAGGTGAGTGTATGTTTATCTAGGTTCATCTCATGCATGTTTGTGCTAGGTTTTGGAGCATATATCCTATTTGAGCTTATGTTCTTGTTATATAATTAAGCATTTTGATATCATAGCCTATGATTCTTGTTGCATTACATCCCGTATACTTAGTACATTCAGACGTACTAACGCATACTCTATGCCTACATGATTTTCACCATGTAGAGACCGACGCTCCTATTGACCATTCCCCTCGTGGCTAGTTTGGTTTTTGTGAAGAAAGCTAGTTGGTGAGTCCTCGATTCCGAGGGCGATATCTATTCACATTCATGTTTTATAGAGACTTGTTCTTATGTTGAATACTTCTTAATGAGGGTGAGCCCGGGAAGTGTCTTGGCCCCTGCTCCATTCTATGTAGAGGTGTCGTTGGATATTATGTCATGGTTTGTCTATGTTTTTGGGAGCTTGACTCTCTTATGCTATTATTATTATGAATGTTTTTCCTTAGTCCCTTTTTTCCCCTTTAGATTTATTTGACTCTTGTGTTTGTCTAATTTGCTTCTGCAACCAAGGATGTGTACATGATATGCTAAGAGGCTTGTTTGGGTTGTCTTCGGGCTTTCCATTCGTCGTGTCACGTCTAGGCCCTAGGCTTGGGTCGTGACAGTTGAGTTATTGATGATGTTGAGATTCTGTTGAGCTAGCTTCTTTTAGACTAGCCTATTTTATTTATATTGTTTTGAGATTTAGATTGCCCATTATTATCTTTAGTCTTCGGCTGACTTTTCAAAGCTATATTGAGTGAATGAGTGTGATGAGGCCAAGTGGTTCGCTTGGGGACTAACAATAATTTCTGAGTACCGATCACGTCTAAGGTACCCTCTCGGGACGTGACAAATATAAAAAAAAATTATTTAAATGGTATCCATTAATTATGATCATCATTTCAGGAGGAAAGACTTAGTATTTGTCTTTTTTACATTCATACTCCTATATATATATATGTATATATTTTAATTTTTTTTGGGTGTATGTATGTGCGTGGGGTAAATTGGTTAATACATGCCTTTTTATGGTACACAAAATCATCAAACTTAACCTTTTTTTTATTGACTTTTATTTATAATAACTAACTGAGACTTAATTTTTAAAGGTGGCATACATATATAACCACACCTAACTATAATAATCATGTAATTTTCAGACAAATGCCATCACAATGACAAAATGTTTTGAGTGTACTTATCACTTTCGTTTGCGGGAAAACAAATGATTTGAATGTAGGAAAACGAAAAAGAGAGTTAAATTTAGCCGGAAAGAGTGTATTTATCAAAATGCTAACTTATGAATTTTGCTTACGGCAAATTGAATAAAAAATATTCCATTAATTGAATTGACACATCCATAAACGTAAAGACACTTAACCACATCAACATGACATAACTACTATGTTAACTGAAATGATGAAGCTGCATACATATGCAAAGCTCACTTATTCGATCGAGCCACTGGCAAGAATTTATGATCACACAAACAAGATAAGAAATTCATTAAAAGATGAGTCGATATTGATCACATTATGCTCAACAAGTAAAGCCATTAGGAGGATTCCTTCCACAGTTGTTGAGTACTAGGCTTAAAGAGAGTGGCACATTCAAATTTATTCCCAAGACATTTGCTCTTATGGCAGTGCACAAGCAAACTGCCGCCTCTAGATCAGCCAGGCCCTGGATCAAACTGCAGCATGGCAAAGTTGGTGGAGATCCCACTACTACATTCACCAAATTAAGTATATTAGCGCAAACTCCTAGTTTCAAAGCATCTCTTGGGCACCTCCCTTGTCCTCCCCCACCACCACCATTGCCCGACCCACCACCATTGCCTGAACCGCCTCCATTTCCACAAGTGCCACAATTATTTGTTCCACTTACAAGAGCAAAGAAGAGAAGGTTGACTGATAAGAAAAGGGTAATTGAGGCCTGAGTTTTGGAAGCCATGTCAACAAGGGCTAATAATAACTAAGGTGAAATGTAGTGAGTACGAATGAGAAAAGGAGTTTATAATTCTGAAGATTGTTGTTCAATTGTGCTGGTAACAATGGGTATTTATACTTGTAACTGGGCTAATTAGTTCACTTAATAAATAATTGTAAATGTCCAGAATTAATATTAATCATATATAACTTCAATTGTTGAAACAATTGTCTCCTTGAATATTGATACTGCATGGATTGCGTGGAGTTGAAAATGTTAAAGGATTTGATTTGACTGAGATTAATTACTTAGTGGTTAGTATCTTAAAGTTGCTAAATATTGAATTGCTTTTACGCCTCCGCTACTTGTATTTAATTAGAAACTCCCCGTGATTAAAGGCATCTCTACAGAATACTTAAGCCAGTGTTATTCGGTGTACGATCTGAATTTAGTTGAATTTTTAATATTGGCTCCGAACATTAAATGGAAAACTAAAAACAACTTTGTCATACTTTAGAAACTTCCCACACCTTCGGTTGGACAGAAAATTCTTTTATTTGAAGCCATCGGCCCAAACTTTTCCTTAAATCATGATTTCCCCAGGCGATATTGACAGAACTCAAAATTTGCATATATTTCTCGCTTGCCTCTCTTTCTTTCTCGTCTCTCACCCTATGTATTCTATTCAAGATACATATATCTAGTATCACATGTTAACTCTTGATCTCTCGCTTGCCTCTCTCCCTTTGCATCTATATATTTCAAAATGTATCTAGTTTCAAAGATACATGTATCTAGTATCTTGGATATATATATCTAATGACTTGAATAGGAAAGAGTGGTAAATCTGACTTGAAATCTAGTACGAAATTCTTAATTACTGAGAGACAATATGAAATTATTTTAAATTATAAAATGTGGACTAATATTTATGATAAAAATATTTGTGTGATTAAGTATTTTTTGTTTGCTTCTTTTAACACGGAATATAATTTTTATAAAGGGTGAAAGCTTTGTTATATATGTAGAAGCCTTAGAATCACGGGATGTGGTTGTTGCATGCATTAACCTAATTAATCATGTGAACTGTGAAGTATATTAATTTAGTTGTCATATCTACACCGTTATTTTCTTCGTCTATTTATTAATTTTGCTTGAGGATTTTGAAGTTTAAGATATTAAAAAGTCAGAGGTTCTCGTCTCTCACCCTATGTATTCTATTCAAGATACATATATCTAGTATCATATGTTAACTCTTGATCTCTCGCTTGCCTCTCTCCCTTTGCATCTATATATTTCAAAATGTATCTAGTTTCAAAGATACATGTATCTAGTATCTTGGATATATATATCTAATGACTTGAATAGGAAAGAGTGGTAAATCTGACTTGAAATCTAGTACGAAATTCTTAATTACTGAGAGACAATATGAAATTATTTTAAAATTAAAAAAAGAGGTCCAAATTATGGTACTCCAATTCATTCTTTAATATATATAACCAATATGGAAAGCTTGCATTATTTGAAAAGATACTAGTCTTTATCTCTAATCATTATTCTAGAATGAAAAATATTGATTTTACCATTTAAATTTTTAATTTTTAGTAAAAAAATTAGGACAATGAGATGGTGTATTTTCAATCTAACAAGAAGTATGTAAAAATAAGCAAGGCAATATAATCTCTAATTATATGAATATATTGATGAATTTCTACTCTAAAATAAATAAATGCACATAAATATTCTTAATAGAATTATCAACTCGACAAAATAAATGTTTCACTATGACCTGCAAATATAGCACAATGAATATGATACATTTATCATCACCCCAAGCATCAGAGTTCAGACTGCATTAGAGATTCTATGAGTTATTACCGAAGTAAGTAACTCCCAAAAGAGATATTATGCACTGTGTAAAGTAAAATTACCTTGTTTCCTTTCTCTTAAGTTTCATAATTTTTTTTTGCCCTTTTTGTTTCTGGGAAGAAACTTTTTTTGTTTTCTTAGTAGCTTCTAGAGAACCTCTTATCCTCAAAGATCTCGGACGTCCTTTGTTTGTCGCAACTGGAGGGTCGAGCAGAGTAATAACTTGACTTTGTTCACAATCTTTCTCACTAACTTGACCACCGACTATACAATCCCCCTCAGATTAATAAGGAAGTTCATCAAGTTCTCCACACAATTGCAGTAATCTTTTATGTGCAAATTGATAATGTTTTTCAGACCTTGTAGCTCGTTCGGATAGCCCAATAGAATGCATCATAATGTTATTGAACCATAAAGTAGAAGGTTTTAAATTTTTTGTTTCATTTGGAGGATCATTAGTTTTTTCTTTGGTTGCATTTCTAGTCCATCGGTCTAATAAATAATCTGTCGGAAGGGAGTGTATCTGTTTCTTTATAAATACCATTAGTACATGTCTACATAGTATTCCCATGAACTCAAACTTGTGGCACGAACAAATAACTCTTTTCGATTTAATATCCATACTAATGATATATGTTGGCTTTTGTTTTTGAAGCTGATGCACTTTATAGATGTTTATTTCGTCTTTAACCTCAATCTTTTCAGAGATAAATTTTTGAGATTGAATTAGTTCTTGTTGAAAAATCTGAAATATTTTTCTTGTGTATTTCTTCGCTGCTTCATCTTCCATGGGATACAAAGTTTTCAAGATAGGCCTTGAATATTTTGTCTTGTACTCCTTTTCCGTTACTTTATCATATCTAGCATCAATAGCCTTATCATATTGCACCACAAATGCACTTATTGGAGTACTAGAGTTCAAATAATTTTTAAAAAATTTATTCATACTCTCACTTTTTTGACTTGTTGACATGCCTGTACAAAAAGTAGTACGCACATATGCTGGTATTCATTTTTTCCGAATTGTATATATTTTTTGCAACCAATTATTTTCTCCTAAATTATACATTTCCATTATTTGGATCCACATTGTTTCAAATTCCTCAGGAGTGGTTGTACCATGAATACACCAGCTAAACTTGCTACTGAAATCGTTATATTGATGGTAAACATGACTTAGATATTCTGGAATCTTTTTTATTATGTGCCACATGCAAAAGTGGTGTTTACTGTTAGGAAATACTGTTGCAACTGCATTTGTTATGGCAGAATCTTGATCTGTTATGATTGTATGAGGTGCAACTCCAAACATTGCCTCTTTCCAAGTATGAAGTAACCACTCAAAAGTGTCTTGAGTTTCGTCCCAAAGTAGAGTACAACCAAACAAAATAGATTGATGATGATTGTTTACTCCAGTAAATGGAACAAATGGCATCTTATATTTATTTGTCAGATATGTAGGATCAAAAACAACTAGTTTCCCAAAATTCTTATAAGCAATCCTAGATCTAGCGTCAACCCAAAAATAGTTAGCTAAGTGACCATTTACATCCATCTAAATTGCATAAGAAAAACCCAGATTCTCAGATCGATGCCTTTGAAAATATTGAAGCATTAATTGCACATCTCCTTTTTCTAGATCCCTTTGTCTTCTAGTTTGCAAATAATTTTGAATATCTTGACCTGTTAAATTCAGTCGATCTACACCCCCCGCTTGATTTATCAACACTGACACTATTTTACTTGGACGGACTCCTGAATTATCAAGCAAATCAATAAGATATTTTTGGGCCTTAGTTTTTTCTTTTTGACCGCAAGAACTTTTGACTATTTGGAGATGCAAATTCATGATTATGCTCAGTAAGAAGCCTGCAGATAACCCATTTATTTTCTTCTTTCTTCGACATATATAACAATGCTTTGCATCCTTCTCTAGTTTCATCTTGTGGTTAAGTACTTTCTAATTTTTTCTTTGAACGAAATCCTTGCTTTGAACAGACAAACTCTTGACCAATTGCTGATTTATCTTTTCTTAATTTTGTCATACAACCACGACGCACACTAAAATCACACGATGTGCATAATCAAGATAAAACTTAAATTTATCATCAAGCAATTGAAACTCCTTACCAATGTAGGGGTCTCCTGAATTTTCAGCACCTATATCAAGAACAAATTGACCAATTCCATCCATGACTCTTTCTTCTAATGGAACTTCAACTCATATATTTTGCTCATCTAAATTTAAGTTTTCTATTGATCCTGCAAAATACAATCATGAATATTAGATAGATTACAATTATGATTCTGCCCATATATTTATTCAACACTTCTGTTGTAAAATATGTTTAATAATAAAATTTCTTTCCAACAACCTAAAGAGCACAACAAAAGTATCACAGACGATAGGATGACACTTTATGATACAATATTCACTTCGTTTGAGACTATATTCACCTATTTTTAGTGTATTGAATTTTTTTTTCCTGATGAAGACGCGTTCCAAAGGAATTTTTTATGCTTGTAGATAATTTTTTATACTTTACATACAACATCATACTTGTAAAGATTCTTTTAAAGGAAAATTATTTGGTTATGGAAATAATAATAGTTAGAATTCAATTAGGATTCAACTTGTTATATTCTTCCTTTTTAATAAATATTTGATTTTTCTTTCTTGAAATGCTTTACAATTATTTTATTAAAATAAATTATTGTGTTTAAGTATCATTATGGGTGTAGATAATTTTGTACACCGACTATCCACCAAATTTAAACTCTAAAAAAATGGCCTCCTTGAATATTGGTAGTGCATGAATTGAGTGCTGTTGAAAATGTAAAAGGATTTGATTTGACTGAGATTAAATATATTACTAAGTATAGTATGTTCAAGTTGCTAAATATTTAATTAGAAATCCCCCTGAGCAAAGGCATCTCTACAGAATGTTTAAACCTGTGTTATTCTTAATTAGAAATATTGTCACGCTTTCGCAAGTATAATACAGTTGTGCTTTTTTTTTTTTATTTGAAGCCATCAAGCCAGACTTTCTGAGAACTCATGAATTGAACTGTATGAACATAACTGCATGTCAAGACAAACTTGATCTATATACTGTACTCCATTATAAACTGCTTGATCTTAATTTATTATCCAATGAAAAAACATGTGTATTGAAACAAGACGAGCTACTCTTTTTTCTCAAGATTATGAAATGAATACGTCAATTCAACTAAATTTGTTTTGACAAGAATTTCTTTATATGCTTTTAAATATTTTTAAGTTGTTAATTATTAAATTCTATAGCATTTTTTTTACGTAGTTTCAAATATATAAATTTTATTAAAAAAATATTCAAATTTTCATGTTTGAAAGTTCAAAAGTTTGAATCTTGAAATTTCAATTATGTGGAATTACTAACTACTTTAGACCTTAATATAAAGAGTTAATTTTGTGCACCGTCAGTGTATAAAATATTCTACATCATCAGATAAAGTTGACCTACTCTTATATTACAGTTTAACTTATATTTTTTAAGTTTTCTTTTTCTTTTTCCTATTTATTTTCTTTTTCTTTTTCCTATTTATAACTTTATTTTCCAAAATTTAAAATACCCCCTCAACTAATCTAAGCTAGATTCTCACCCAAAACTTTCTTGTCTTTTTAACCCTGTATTCATAACTCTTTAATGTGATAATTGATTTTACGATTTTGATGCAAATTTTTATGTGATGCTTGCTCTTTAATGTTTCTTCAATTCTTTTTCTACAAAAAAAAAAATAAGAAAAAACTTAGTATTTTGCAAAATTTTCACAAATAATAAATTTTGATGCAGATTTCTTTAATTTCTCTCCAAGATTAACAAGTCCAATCAAGGAAGAATTACTTCTTGCAATTTTAATAGTATTTGAGGTGAAGGTGTTTTATCAATTATCATGATTTTGTTGAGAGAGATTAATATGGAAAAGTTAGTTTTGATTTATGTTGTAAAAGGAAATAATAACTAATTTAGTTAGAGTACATCTAGGATTTTGTTATGAAACTGTATAAAACAATACAAAGAATAAAGGAAGGGAGAAGAGAAATGATTTTTTATTGCTCTTGAATAATATTGAGGTGTATCATATGTATATTATAATGAAGAAAACCCTTATATTTATAGAAAAAAACCTGACTTGATCTCTAAGTAAGAAACAGAATTAGTCTTCAAGTAGGATTCCTAACTCTTAAAGGAATCGACATAAATAAACATTCACCACAAATAGAATATATTTATAACACTCCCCCTTGTGTGTCTATTTACTAGATTATGTGCCTCGTTAAAACCTTACAAGATAAAACCCTGTGGGAAAAATTCTAGTGAAGAAAAAAGAGTACACATATCTAATAATACGCATTATTTGATGCCTCATTAAAAACTTTACAAGGAAAACTCAATGGGACAAAACCTTGTGAGAAAAAAAGAGTACATCATATATTAACTCCCCCTAATCAGAACATCAATCCAAGGACATGAATCTTCGCATCCCAATCTTGTGTACTATCTTCTTGAAAATTGTAGTTGGTAGAGACTTGGTGAACAAATCAGCCACATTATCACTTGAACGAATCTGTCGCACATTTATATCACCATTCTTTTGGAGCTTATATGTATAGAAAACTTTTGGTGAAAATATGCTTTGTTTTATCTCTTTTTATAAATCCTCTCTAGGAACAAAGAGTTTTGCAAGTTCCTCACTTTAACTTCTTCAAGCAAATAATATATTGTCTTTTGAAAACTCTTCAATAGTTTCAATTCAAGTTATCAACTTGCATAACAATATGAAAGATTCTTGATTTATTTTAATCAATATGAGGATTATAAATAAGTTTTTCAAGAATTGTATATGCTTCATGCATTTTAAATCCTGCAAATACTTTCACATCAATTTTGTCTAGTGGCAATATTCAATATTAAATGCATGATATTTTCTAGTGTCTAGATTGCAAGTCAAATAAGTTTTGCGCTTACCAAGATACATCATTCCACTTGATAATTAGAACATGCTTTAATATATTAAAATTTTGGATTCTCAAAATCTTTTACAATATTGCGCTATATTGTATCCAAGATATCATAGACAAAATATCCTTTTTGTTTGTTTGCAATGCGATATAACTTGTTGAGATCTCATCACTTTATTATTTTTAGGTAGCTACCCCTCTCATGAGGTCTCAGGAAGTGTTATGTCATACGCTCTTTATGAGCACATTGCTTCTTTATTATGATCATTTGCTCCTTTTCTTTTCAAGAATTATCAAATTTGGGATCAATTACATGTTTCATGCATGTCATATAAATTCAGTCATTCAAGGACATTCAATAAGAGTATTTCAACTCTTAGTTTATTATTATCCCCCCCTCCCTTATGTTAGGCAAACAAACATATATTCTAATCTTTATTGGAGAATTCATCTTTTATGCATCATGGTATATTTATTAGTTATATACCGCATATCAAAATTATTAGATGAAAATTATATGGTCCATGTCCATAAATCAATTAAGGGGAATTTGATCAAAACGTATTAATCTGATACATATTTTTGCCTACAATTTATCATATTTCAGACCATGAAATTTTATTCTCATACACAATGATTGACCATTCATCTAAGGCATTTAATGTCAATCAACTTGCACATTTATCAATATTATCAAGATGAATCGTCTTGATTACGTATTCTAAAAGTTGTGCTTTTAATTCAATTATCTTGCACAAATAATTTTACAAATGTCAAACTTCAGGTTGACAATAAATGTACATGAGATTATTTTATAGATACATCAATTTCACATATCACATGATGGTGAACGTGCTCATATTCACCTTTCATACTTTCAGAATCTAAGGGAATTCAGTCCCAATATTACTTGATCTAATCAACTTATCATCAGAACAAGCGATTTTGAAGAATTTCTTCAATATATGTCTAATGAGTAAACTTCAAGTTTACCATGACATGTGCCTTTTGCTATAGTAAATTTCCAATTTACTATTACATGAACAAATTTTATATTTCTTATTCGGGGAGTAAATTTCAACTTTATTTCTTCTCAATTACTCTACTTCTCGTAGAGGTGAATTTGTAAATGTATCTAGCATTTAATTTGTAATTTTTGCATGTGAATAATCATTTGTATTTCTTGCTCACAAATAGAAGCATATGGATCAAGATGAGACATGTCCATAAAATTTCTCTTTTGATATTATTATCTTCTCCTCCTAATTTTGAAAAAAATATTTCATCAAATCGACAATCTACAAATCGAGCATTGAACATATCTCCAGTTAATGGTTCAAGATAGTAAATAATGGAGGTTGATTTAAATCTAACACATACTCCTAATCTTCTTTGGAATCCCATTTTTGTGAGACGTGGTGGTGTCACAGGCACATATACAACACATCCAAAAATTCATAGATAGGATATATTAGATTCTTGACCCAAAATCAGTTGCAATGGAGAATGTTTGTGATAATTTGTCGGTCTGAGACAAATATGTGTTGCAGCATGCAAAATTGCATGGCCCCATATAGAAGTGGACAATCTAGTTTTCACAAGCAATGATCTTGCTATTAGTTGCAAACATTTAATTAATGACTCGGCAAGGCCATTTTGAGTATGAACATGAGCAACATGATGTTCAACTTTTATCCCAATGGATAAACAATAGTCATAAATGTTTGGGATGAAAACTCTGCAGCATTATCAAGGCAGATGGACTTAATCTGATTATCAGAAAATTGTGCCCGTAAACGTATTATTTGTGCCAACAACTTTGCAAATGCTAAATTATGAGATGACAATAGACACACATATGACCATCTGGATGAAGCATCTATTAGGACTATAAAGTATCTAAACGTCCCACTAGGTGGGTGAATAGGTCCACAAATATCTCCATGT
Organism: Solanum virginianum; assembly: GCA_000787875.1. Taxonomy (NCBI): domain Eukaryota; kingdom Viridiplantae; phylum Streptophyta; class Magnoliopsida; order Solanales; family Solanaceae; genus Solanum; species Solanum virginianum. Next base: position 27,962 of record DF361013.1, on the reverse strand, counting down.
ATGCGTTTCAAAAATGTAAGAGATTCAATCCCAACTTTTGTTGGTGATGGTCTCACAATCAACTTGCCTTGATAACAAGTAGTACAAGAAAATTCACCGTTTAAAAGAATCTTTAGGTTCTTTAATGGATGTCCATTTGAATTTTCTATAATTCGTTTCATCATTATTAAAAGTTCTCATTCTTCATGAATGGAACACAATCATCTTTGTATATAAATTTATGATAGCTTAGTACCTCATTCCATGTTCACGTGCATTATTCTACCACTTGTCTTCTTTTAGACATTATGTACTGCTACCACATTCACTTTAGAGAATAGAGCATTTTAATGGAGTATATTTTATGACTTTTCACCAAAAACATATTATTTTGCTTTAGTCATCATTATATTATTAATATGGTGCATTAAGACTTAAACCCAATATTTTATCCATATAAAGGCGTCTTACGCCATAAATGATGGGGCTTGAACCCAACATCTTTAATTGTGGATATTCACATTTTCAAAATTTTATCAGATGATGACACAAGAATATCATAATTTTATCACAGTTTTATTCTGATGCTTTTATTTCATTCTTGATGGTCTCCAAGCCTCATAGCATCCAACACCTATGAAGGATAGTTCTTGCCCAAATTATAAAGGCAACGAACTCAAGTTTTTCAAGGTTAGTCATATCAATAAATATAAAATAAATAAATAAATAAATAAATAAACAATACCTTAGCCTAATTATAAAGGCAACGAACTCAAATTTTTCAAGGTTAGTCATATCAATAAATATAAAATAAATAAACAATATCTTAGCCTTGAAACTTAACCTTCATTTTTTATGACGGTAGAGTCTCGTGCTGATAACGTGTTATGAAACTGTATAAAACAATACAAAGAATAAAGTAGGGGAGAATAGAGATGATTTCTTATTGCTCTTGAATAATATTGAGGTGTATCAGATGTATATTACAATGAAAGAAATTTTTATACTTATAGAGAAAAACCTGACTTGGTCTCTAAATAAGAAACAGAAATGGTTTTTAAGTAGGATTCCTAACTCTTAAAGGAATCTACATAAATAGACATTCACAATAAATAAAATATGTTTATAACAAATTCTAATTTTAATATATATTCTTAAACTTTAATTATATAAATCTAATGGTAATTATTAATTTACCTGATGATATAAAATATTTTATACACTACAGTGCAGAAAATTTAAATTCATTGTAAATCCTCACCCATTGTCATTCGGTTCTATAGTTGAGTTTAGTATGAAAAAAGAAAAACATAATATTTTAGGTTCGATTGAATTGTGGTGATCTCTTCTATTGTTTTCTTGATATGGAATATCAAATCACTAGAAAATAAGTACGCATCAAATTTTATAAAGGATCAAGGCGTTGAAATAGAAGTTGGAGCTTTCGAATCACGGGATGTGGTTGTTGCATCAACCTAATTACGTTAATTACTCCAGCAGATCATGATGTGAAGTATATGGAGTAGTTTAGTAGTCATATCAAAACAAACCATGTCTACACCCTTAATTACTTCATGTTTAATTATCTTTTGAAAGGACACATATCGCAGATAAATCAAATGAGATGGAGAAATTTTTGTAATCAAGTAATGATGCTTGTTTGATTTATTTAATATGGATTCTTTTAGCATATTATAAGATTTGTCTTTATTGAGAAAATAAAGTATGAACGATTTGAATTGGACGTTGCAAAAGATGCACTTACGTAAAACAGTAAAAGTAAACCAAAAAAAGAAAGAAGAAGAAAATACAAACCAAATTCATATTCCTCATTCTATTATCTAGATAGTTAAATTAGAATAAACAAAGAAAGTAATATCTTGTAATAAATACGTCAGTTGTGAAGACAAATGTGAGTAGGAATATACATTGGGATTACCATGTGGAGGTTAATTTTTGTTAATTAGTGGGAAATTAGGGAAGGGGTATTGCTTAAATTATGTCATGCAGATTCCAGTTAAGTCACAGGGATCACTAGAGTAGAAGGTTCCAGTAGTTAGCTAGCAATAGAGCTGTAAACAATAAAAGAAATTTTTTTATTTCAACAGCACGCAGCACACGCATTAGTAGTTATAGGACAAAAACTTGATGAATAAGAAAAACTTGGAGCACAAGAATGTAAAATGTTGCTATTGTATTTCTTAGGATCAAAATGAACACATATCATATAAGTGCATGAAACTACTTTTTATAAGTTACAAAGATAAAAATATCAATCAATAAAATATCTATACTTGAGCTTTAAAATACTAAAACAAATGGAGGTTGTCAACGAGGAAATATCGCTAGTGGTGTCAACCAATATTCCTACCGTCATTTTCATGCTAAAACAAATGGAGATTTGATATGACAAGGATGAATTAGTCGAGATATGATGCAAAAGGAACGAAATGCTTCAATAGAGAGCATTATTTCTATTATAATTTTATGTGGAGCGAATCTACGTAGTAGAATGAGGTGTCACAGCATCCGATCATCTCGATTGAAATACATTCTCTCTATATATAGGTATCTATGTATCAAAATGTACATAAATATAATAAATGCCACCCTCAATTCCAAATGACTGTGTATAGTAGTGGCCACAGGAAAGTGTCTACTTTTTTAACCTTGGGTCATGGGTATGTCCTTTAATGTAAAAATTTGAACAAACCAACAAGCTAATTATTTCCATTTTAACAAACTAGATGATAAAGTTTTTTATAGTTTATTTAAACAGGCTTTTCAAATAAAATTATTTTGAAATTTTTTTTCTTTGAAAAGTGCTTTTAATAATTAAAAATACTTTTGATAAAAATCAGTTTGTGTTTGATAAAAAAGTTTGAAAAAACTTTTGAACAATAATTAAATTTGCTATATATCTTAAAATTTTTCTCGATTTTCGTTGAAAATGATTCTTAATTTTTATCAATCATATTCGCTTTTTGTTCAAATTCTTGGTAATAATTTTTTTTTAAAATTAAAAGTACTTTTTGATAGAAAATCTTTTTTTGTTTTGTAATGATTTTGAAAAATTATTTTTGCTATTTGTCAAAAACACTTATTTTTTCCTAAAAACTTGGTTAAATGCCTCTTTTTTTAAAAGTAATTAAGAAAAAAAGAAGAAAAAAAAAGAAAATTTTGGGGGCCAAACGGGCTATTAGAGTTAACCTATACATGTAGATATTGAAATCGTGATATTATTTATATACTGTAACACCCGAAGCTTCAAAATCTTGGATCCACCTCCGATTTTGTAGCATGAATATAGGAATCGGCAGTTCAATGATGAAATAGGTGCATATACCATTATTTTAATGAATGGTTAAAGTTGTGAAGAGAACTTGCATGTGAATTAGGTAGGAGGACAGCAATTGTGATAAAGCATAGAGAAGAATTCCTTATAATGAAGTTGGGAGGTGATATAATTATTACATATGGAGTTCGTATGAAGAGTATATTATTTCTGTCTTATGAAGTGGATGTGCAACAAAAAGAATATAAACTGTTTGAGCGAAACAACTCTATAGTGGAGCATTGTATACTTTTATGATATTCCTTGGTAATTAAAAGTTCTAATATCATCATTTTCCTCAAGTATATTTAGTGATGCTTAATATAATATGACACAATGCAATTAGTACGAATGTTTTACTTAATACTTTTTCAGGGAAAAAATTTGTATACTGGAGGCAAGAATACCCACTAAAAGTCAAACTTTATTTAGTGAGGCCAATCAAAAGGAAGAAGGTGAAAGACTACCACAAACAGATCCTTCCTCACATCTTAGTCTTATTCAAAAATAATAGCGGAGACCAGCTTCTCAAGAAAAAAGCCAATCTTATTTAAGCTAGAGTCACCTAAAAGCAGTCTATTTGTGGCGATTTACCTTGAATCCATTTTGTGAAACTTCATTATGGCATATTGATTTACTTTTTATGGCGAGTTTCTCTCCACGATGTGTATATTTTGTGGCGATCTCAACTTTAAGGTCTCCACTATAAATTTGTAGCTGTGACTTACTCATCTCACTTCAGTTTTGTGGTCTAATGTAGAAGATCCTAACTATCATTTTGTAAATGATTGAGTAAGCTCAGTTATTTCACTTTTAGTTCACATTCCCTCCAGGCTCTTCAAAAAAGAAAGAAAGAAAGTAGAAGTTAGTATTATTTTTTATTTATTTATTTTTTTAGTTTTAACATCCTCCCTTCCCTGAAAAAAAAGGAAAGAAAGAGAAGTTTAGTATTCTTCTTTTTTTGTTTTTTTTTCACTGATGTTGAGTATTTCCTCTCTACCCTTATGAGGTGGTAGTAAAGTCCGCGTATATTCTACCTCCGCAAATCATACTTGTCAGATTTCACTAGGTATATTGTTGTTGTTGTACTAATGTTCAGTATTTGCATTAAAGTCTGATTATTTTGGATGTGTACTGTGTAAAGCTCCATTTGAGGAGAAGTGCTTCATACAAAGGATCTTTTTTATAGTCAGATCTCAAACCTAAGACATCTACTCAAAAGAGAAGCAGCTCAATATCTTCACCACATCCTTTGGCGGCAAGAAAAATACTCCGCAAGTCAAAGAAAGCGTAGCTCTGGTATAGAAAAAAAAATCTGGGCTCTATTTTCCCAAAACATCAAAATGATCTTAAAAAAATTACGTGGAATCAGACACAAAAAAGATAAAAATAATATAAAAGTAATACGAAAGCAAAACTAGATTTGTTTTTGAAACGATGTTCGTTTTTTCAATTGAAATGGAATGATGGTTTGAATCAAAGCTAGCGCCATCCCAAATGTGCCCTGCAGTGCGCGATTCGAATTTAGTCGGAAAGCAAATACATATAGCTTGGAAGAGGTGACAGGGTCATAATTTGCACAATTCCATTTATTTCATTGCATACTTTTTAGTCATGACTGGTGTTGAGTCTTGACGTACTGATTAAAGTTACTGAGAAGATTGAGCGAGACCCAAAATATAAAAATTCTTTTATATACTATGAAATAGAAAAGCCAGTCCATAAACAATAGCAATAGTAATTAAAGCATTTGAGTTCAAATCATGCAAAATGAAGTGGTTCGCGAATCTGCATAATTAGATGTTGCAAATTCACTTATTTACAACCATATAATTAGCACAGCACAAGACAACAAACAAGGAAATGGAGGATAACACACTAAAATGATAGACAAATGTGAGAAAGAGGAGTATTAGCAAGTGAAGCCAGAATTATTCATTCCGCAATTGTTGAGAATGATGCTAATAGCAACTGGCACATTCAGATTTAATCCCAGTATATTTCCTCTTATGGCTGTGCACAAGCAAGCTGCCACCTCTAAATTTACCAAACCCTGGAGCAAACTGCAGCATGGCAAAGTTGGTGGAGCCCCCACTGTTACATTCACCAAATTAAGTACATTAGCACATATCCCTAGTTTCAAAGCATCTCTTGGGCACCTTCCTTGTCCGTTGCCCCCATTACCACCTCCGCCTCCACCACCACCTCCGCCTCCTCCACCACCTCCGCCTCCGCCTCCGCCTCCGCCACCACCTCCGCCTCCACCACCGTTGCCAGATCCACCTCCATTGCCCGAGCCTCCACTGCCACTGTTGCCAGGGACGCCGCCATTGCCAGAGCCTCCACTGCCACCGTTGCCAGGGACGCCACCATTGCCCGAGCCGCCACCACGACCACCACTACCGTTTCTAGGAGGATATCGACAAGAGAAACAATCAGTAGTTTCAGTGACTATGACAAAGAAAAGGAGATTGAAGGAGAGGAAAAGGGTAACTCCAGTTTTGGAAGCCATGTTATTGTAAGGAAAGCTAAAGCAGAAGAGTGTGTATAAATTAGTAATTTGTTGCAAAGATGATTGAACAAATAAAATGGCATGCAGGGTATTTATACTGCTAGGAGGGATATAGTAATCTCTCTCCAATTTATAATATGAAATCTTTTTTAGTCAGTTGTAAAAAATGACATATTTGTGTATTTATTACACTATTTGTTTCAATTACGTGGTAAAATAATTTAAGATTGATCAAAAATTTGCTTACAACTTTTTTTTATTAAAATTTAAATATTTATAAAGTCGTAAAAAGAACTATTCCCTCTATCTCATGTGACATCCTTTTGTTTTTATTCGTTCCAAAAAAAATATCATCTTATTTTAATTGAAAAATTAAAATAATTTAACTTTAAAATTCTCACTTTATCCTAGTGAAATGATTCTCAGATACACAAATATCTAAGAATGATTTTAGACTAACAGTTTCAAAAGTCTTCATTTTTTTTCTTCACCAATACTGTGTCAAGTCAAAAGATGTCATATAAAATAGGACAGAGAGAATAAAAGTCACAAAAATTAAGAATACAAAATATTTTAAAAATATATAAAAAATTTAATATCAAAAATAGACTTTTTTAAATCTCGAAATAAAAAAGGTAACATATAAATTGTAGAAAAGGTCCTGTTGTAAAAGGAGTTATCATGAAGGGAATTATTAGGTTAACACTTTTTATGGATTACAGCTTCATATATAGGTATAGTGATGTCCGTGACATGGAATCTGCAGGACATATTAAAAGGCTATGCTAGCTCCTTTCTGTTTTTCACTACTTCACAAATTATCCTCCATGTTAGGACAACTTCCATGTCTACCTATTAAATGGTAAGCCGTATTTCATGAATATGGGTTGTGATATATTGGTGGGAGTACTTTACCCTTAATTAGAGGTCTCGAATTTGAGCTTTGGAAATGAAAAAAAATCCTATCGGGGCTAGCGCCATCCCAAATGTGCCCTGCAGTGCGCGATTCGAATTTAGTCGGAGCTTCACGACCTCCAAACACTGAGTGAAAAAACAAAAAAAAACCCCTATTTCTCCTTATTACATATTTTAACCAAACGTGAATAGCTCAAATAATGTACAAAAAATTATTTTTAAAAAATACGCTTGGACTATGGTAAAATGTCTAAATGTATTTTTCAATTCATCTACCTATATTTCGTGAGAATATCTATCTAATTGTATTTTTAGCCCATTTATCTCCTTTAGGCTTTAACTAAATTTAAAAAAGTTTATCGAAAGTTCATGTGACATTTTAATGAATGCACTACCAAAATAGTCAAAAAAAACCAATTTCTAATACTATTTGTCTTAACAAAATCGATCAATAGAGGTGAGTATTTAGTGCCAAAAAAATCATTTATAAAAAAGTTGCAAAAACACTAACCTCTATAGCCGAACTTCAAAAATTATTTAACTTTTATTTTTTTTTAAAAACGACCCAAGTTCAATTTTTTCACAAAAACATTTTTAAAGACAACTAGTTTTGTTGTACGCGCTTTGCGCATGATGAAAGCATGTATCTAATTTGATAACAAATATTACATACAAAATTAAATTTAATTATGAACTTATGAAAAGATAAATAATTAAAAAATTTCTTGGCGGCTGTAGAGTAGTTTCTTGATTCGGAAGAAGTAGAAGTCTATTAAATAAAGAAGATTTAGAAGTCTTTTCACGGTAAAAAATCTTATTTTATCATTTATTTTCATATATTTTAGAAGTCAACATTATAAATATAATTAAATAAAAATTTAAAAAAATAGTAAAAAAATAATTTTATCTAAAATAGGACAAAAAATTCATACAACCTTTCTAAGGTTTATGAACTGGAGTTTCATTATTATCGTGCTAAAAAAATAATTTTTGTGAATGGTGGATTGACACTGTAGCAAATTAATCTCCGAGGTTTGATATTCTGTTTTAATTAATATTATGAAAGAATTTTTAGCTCTTCACAGGGATTAAATCAAGGAAATCCTTTGTTACCGTTCCTGCGATCAGAGATCTTGTCTAGACTTCTAAACCACCTCTTTGATAATCCTACCTTTTTTGTTCCTTATTTTATAAATCATAAGGTCCATAAAGTAAATTACCTTGCTTATGTTGATGACACTATGAATTTCTTAGATGATAAAAGTAAATCCCTTAAGTTGATCATGAATCATATTAGGCTTTATTATGGCTAAAGTATCAGTGAACATGAGAGTTTTTTCTATACGGTTCTTAAAATTTCTATGTCAAGAATGAACACATTAATTGATAAGACAAATTTCAAGCATAAGTCTTTTCCTTTTATCTATATTGGATGCCCTCTATACACTGAAAAAAATAAAAATAATTTAATGATCTACATAATAAGATTATCAAGAGAATTTCATATTGGCAACATTAAACTCCTTCCTTATGGTTAACTTCACTCTAAATCAACGTATTCTTCATGTTACCCAGCCTAGGGTTGTGTCAACAAGTTTGGGGCTCACAGAGATGCCTCATATATAAATTGAATAATTATAATATATTAAGTATAATCTTACAAATGAGATCCGAAAGTAGAATATATGCGGACATTATGAAGTTAGAACAAACAATATAATTTTTCAATGAAAAACTTATAACGGAGTTAGAATAATAAATTAAAACCTAACTCAAAATGAGTTAGAATAATAAAACCCAACTCAAAATTTTGAAAAGTTTATATTATTATATTGAAATAGTGTTGTGTTGAAGAAGATAATATAGCGATATTAAAGTAGTGTTGATTAATTTTACTGATTGAAATTTGAAGAAGATAAAAAAAAATTGATCTTTTTATAAACACATAACAATATATTTTATATAACGTAGAAAATTTGATTGTTCGAAAGACTTAATAATATTTAATATTGAGATAATAAAAATAGTGAAAGGGAAATTAAAAAAAAAAGGAAGAATAAATCACTTTTAAGACTTTTATTAACAACTAGTTTGGTGTACGTGTTTTACATGTATGACTCACGTCAATTCTAACATTATATATAAATGATAGTTGCCATTAAATATAGATAATATTCATGTAAACAAAATTAAATAAATATTATTAGTTTGATGCAATAGTTTAGTCTATTGTG
>DF361013.1:0-18906 GCA_000787875.1 Solanum virginianum | reverse complement strand
AAATACAATATTCATGTAAATAAAAATTAAATAAATATTATTAGTTTGATCCAATAGTTTAGTCTATTGTGATAGAGCAAAGATAAAAAAAAAATCAATTGCTTATAATAGAGATATGCTAATAGTCTTTTAATACATAAAGCAATAATTTAGAGTTGAATAGATAGAAATTAAACAATTAATTAACTAAAATTTAATGTAACAAAAGATTCTAAAATATAAAAGGAGTAGTTTAATGTTTCCAACATAATTTTATTTTTAAATTTTTATATTACATACTTTTATTAACAAAGTATTTGATAGTCAAAAATTTTATTAATTGTTTACATAGAATAGTCCTAAATCAAAAGTAAATTATAAATATAAAGTAATTCTAATCGAGAAGTGAATCTAGAAACTAAATTATAAAAAATTAAATAATAAATTAAGAAAAATAATGAAAAGATGATTTTGTCTATAGCAAAGAAGTATTACCTTACCTGAGATATTATTTTACCTGAGTAGATGAAACTTGTGAATATAGCGAGATGTTAGTTACAAAATAAGAGAAATTTTTAAATAGCACAAATTTATTAGACTCAACTTATTAAACTAAGGGCATAATATAATATGAATTAGAGCTATTAATACGGGTCGGCCCACTCCATTTGGGCTAACCCTTACATGTTTTGAAATTTGACAGGTCAGGCCAGGTTGACCCCTTTTTTATGGGTTAAAAAATAGTTTGCCCAACCCATTTGTACATGGGCAGCGGGCCTTGTCGAGCCCCCACATTTTTATTCTTATATGTTTTAAATAAATTTTTAAATTAAATTATAATTTAAACATATTAAAATAAATAGCAATATGACAATATTACATAATATTACATAATATTTGTGTTACTATTACTCCCTCTGTCTATCTTTACTTGTCCACAATATTATTTTGAGATATTCAATAATACTTGTCCACTTCATGAAATCAAAAGATAATTTCAAACTTAATTTTTAGTTTACTCTTATCATTAATTATAGTAGTGATTTTCTTGTTACATTTTCCAAGACATTGTAATTGTTATATTGAAAAGGTGATTTAGTAAAATTGTTCATATTATTTACTATTTTTTAATCTCTGTGCTAAATCAATAAAGAACAAGTAAAAATGGATAGAGGGAGTACATATTATAAAAAATATAATTTGTATCTAAAAGTTTAATATTTAAAATTTTTAAATGAAGTTTGAATTTGGACTCTTATTATTTTTAATATTTTATTTTATTTTTATTTTTAATTATTTTTTAAATCAGCCCACGGGCCGGCCCAACTCATATTGCAAAAGCCCCACAAATCAGCAGGCTTATTCAGGCCACGCTAAAAAGCCAATTTTTTAAATGGGCTCCAAATATTGTAGCTCAGCCCTGCTAAAACACGGGTTAGGCCAGGTCAGCCCAACGGGCTAACCCGTGTTCGAATGAAGCAAGTTAAGTTGGCATAAAAATTAATATTATTTTCTTTAAATTCAAAAAGTGAAAAAGAAAGGGAAAAGAATATGAAACAAAGAAAGTGAGTGTATAATATAAGAAAACCTGATAATAAAATTGAAGTTTGAGAAAAATCATAAAATAAGATCCAGCATCACTTAGCACACATCAATGGAAGGAGTGAATGAATCAAAAGTTAAAATTGAAGTGTTTTTATAAGAGTAAAGAAGTCATAAATCAAAAAAGAAAAAAAATAATATTTTATTATATTTATGACAAAACGTTTGATCATATAATTAGGATTCATGGTGAAATTAGAAGAACTTTTATTTATTTTGAAGCAATTAATATCTTTTCCCTTTCAATTTTTTTTTTAAAAAATCATTATTTGGGTTTCCTATTCAAAGTGGGAAACTTGTGTTATTAAAGAAAAAAAAGTAAGAAATATACTTAACTGTATTCCCTACAAAAAAGAAAAGTTTTTTCCTTAATTGTTTTTCTTTTTCACTTTGGACGTGCTTCTTTTTATTTTTCTTTATTTTTTTTTACTAATTTACTTTTACACCAAGTTTATTTTAGTTGAAAAAGGTTCTCTGCATAAGAATTTTGTTTTATTTAATTTTCTTTTTATTTTTTTTGGACGTGTTTTCTCTTTTAAATTTTTTTCTTTTTGACTAATTTTCTTTTACACCAAGTCTATTTTAGTTGAAAAAATATATAATATAATAAATATAATATAACATGATATGATGATGATTTGGGGAAGCGTAGTTTAATTTCATGAATTTTTCTACGAATCTTCTGTATATCTCAGTCTCATTTCTTTGTATTTGCTTCTCTCTCCAAAAATTTATTTAAGTTTATTTTGTATTAGTTTTACATGCATGTAAAATTATTTTATTGTCACATAATTTTTTTTATCAATCTTTGCCTATTTTATTCTTTCATATTAAATCCAGTTTCATATCTTTTGTCACCTAGCTTTTCTCCCTAATTAATAATAAAAGTAGTCTTTGTTTGTCAAACAAAATCCCCCACATGAATTCACAAGTTTCACCTGGGATGCCTAAACTTCAAGTATGTGCAAAACAAATATGTGTCGTGTTAATTTAAAAATTATATATAAATAATACTTTCTAAAATAAATAAGATATTCATATAAAAAAATTAAATCAATATTATTAGTCTGATCTATAATTTAATCTATTGTGAACCGGTAAGAATGAGAAAATCAATTCAATTATGACAAACATTATTATTGTTAACAATTTATCCAACTTTAAAACATAAATAATAATTGAAAATAAATGTAAAATGTCGATAATAATTATTTGGAGTTGAATAATTAGAAGTGTAATAATTAATTAATTAAAATTTAATGTGAAAAAAATTCTAAATATAAAAGGAGTAGCTTAATATTTTCAATGTAATTTTACTGAATTTTTTTCTTTTTAAATTTTTTATATTACATATTTTTATTAACAAAATATTTAGTGTCACGCCCCGAGCCTATACCCTGGATGTGGCCGGCACTCGAAAACCATTTCTAGTCCTAGTCGAACCACTTGGTCTTGCTAGCTTACTCAGCGGAAGAAATTAATATCGTAATGAACTAGAATGAACTAAATTCATGAACTTAAAGATACAATAGTAATATATACAACTTAACTCAAAATCTTTCAAACAATTTCAAAGAAATAACTTGAACAATATCTTTCTAGCCTATGAAGCCTCTAAAGTACTGACTCTGAACAAGACACCGGAGTAAGCTCATGGGTAGCTCTACTAAAATAAATACAAATAAATAAAAGCTCCCGAGTTCCTTTGGATGCAAAGAGGCCTCGCGACTGCTAATGAGGACTGTCTCGCTGAACATCTGCTAACATGAATACCAGCATCTGCATCATAAAATGATGCAGCCCAAAGGCATCAATACGTGGAATGTACGGAATGTAAGATGACCAAAAAGTAGTAAGGAGATGATACTCACTTTAAAACTGAACTTTGAGATAACTTAATAGACAAAAGTATGTCATTCAAGTAAAAGATATATTTTTAAACTTGTTCCAAGGTGCAACTTAATATAAAAGAACTACTTACTTTAATGCATCCATGAGCACAAATAAATGTATAAAAATATAATACTCAAATACTTAGCTCTACAAATAGCTCAACTCAATTTATTATGCAACAAATAGAGAGAAATACTTGAATAAAGAATTGATAAATCTTAGTGTGTAAAATAATAAACTTTACTTCTTCGGGAGTTTTTCTAACTGTCAACTACCACTATGAGCTTCGTGATGATACATCGTCTTACCCACGCTGCCAGAGCCATCTCATACTTTGTCGGGGTAAGGAACGAAAACTAGGGGAGTGGATCCATCCAAAACTGGGCCATCTCAGTGGCAAGTGAGGAATTGTCTTCTTGTATAGTCCTATCCTGTGCTGGCTACGTAGTTTTTGTGTTCAAGTTATGATTACTTTCACTCATATCGTTGCTCAATACTACTCCCAAAATAACTTTTATAATGCTCATAACTTCAAAAGTATGGCTTCTCAAAATGCTTTCTTAATCTTATGGGACTTAGCCCACCTTTAACTTTTCTTAAACTTTTCTCAACTTGTTTCTTTTCTTTGATTGAAAATGGTATCATTACAGTTATCTCAAAAATATATATGCATTACTCAACTATCTTACAAAATACAAACTTTAAATACTTCTTAGACTTAACTCAAATAAACTTGATAACTTTATAACTTTTTGTGAAATAGATATAGGGTTCTCATAATTTCAACCATAATTGTAAATCTTGTCTCAATATCTTAATTCAATAATGAAATAAGCAAGAATCATGATCCTTATCAAAAAAATATATATGAACAGTATTTTGATGAAATTCGTTAGCAATGGAGGAAACTTTGATCTCAACTCATAATTACGATCTTGGGTAGAAACTAATAGTTAATGATATTAAAATAATAGTAGAATAACTTTTGGAGGGCATACCTTTGAGATTAGTTCTTGGAAGAATTGAAGAAGATTCCTGAATTCTTGACTTGGAATATTTAGAGTTCTTGATGAAGAACCCTGATTCTTGAAAAAGAAGAATCAAGAATTCCTTTCTTGAAATTCTTGGATTCGTTTCTTGAAATCCTAGGTTATGATTTAAGATTCTATTAGGATTCATGAATAGTTGAGAAAATTCGGGTTAGGTAGATTGAAATCTATGAAGAATAACTTACCTTGAGGATGAATCTTGAAAAGCAAATCCTAACTTGATGACTTTCTTGATGATTCTGGAGCGTTCATATTTAAGAGTGAAGGAGAGGGTTTTTTATTATGAAAAACTGACATTTTGTGCGTTTTGGGACATTAAATAGACCCCCAAAGGTTTTAGGATAAAAGCGCCCTCAAAATAAAAGAAAATAAACGTCAGTACTTATCTAGTAAGGGTCCGCATTCTGTTCGCGACACGCTTAGTGCGCGGACCTTCAGATAGCTATGCACTCCTTCACTAAAATGATCATAACTTTCTACTCCGAACTTTTATTAACGCGAAATAGGATGTGTTGGAAAGCTATCCCGAATTTTTTGTTGGAGCTTGGGAAGACGCATTATGCGCACGATTCCATTCTAGGGGCATTTCGGTATTTCACGGGGTGTTACATTTAATAATCAAAATTTTAATTAATTTCAAATTTTAAGTATTATAATAATAATAATAATAATAATAATAATAATAATAATAATAATAATAATATTTATCTTTTCCTTACCTACGTAGCCTAGACAATTATTTATATAGAATAGTCCTAAATCAAAAGTAAATTCAAAATATAATAAATTCTAATCCAAAAGTTAATCTTAAAATTAAATAAATAAAATATAAAATAATAAGTTTAGAATAATAGTGAAAAGATAATTTTATCTAAAGCAGAACATTTTAATGAAGGGCAAAAAGTTCAAATAATATTTCTAAGGGCTTTCACGCTTTTACTATAATATAGATAAATGTAATATTGACTACAATAAAATTATTACTCTATATATTCCTTGCAACTTTTAGAGGGAAGTTCCTACAATGCTTGTCTGTTGGATTTTGGGCAATGAAAAATAGTACACTAATGAACATAACATAAAGAAACGAAGAGAGAAACGAAGAGAACAAATGTAGCAGTTTCAATAACATGAACCATATACTTGAATGCTATAATTTATATCGAATATCAACATTATAATTTCTTTGGATAGGACTGTAAAGTCATATTCTAAAAGTTTCTTCAATTTTTTAATAAATAAATATATTCCTTCCGAGCATATTCACAAATACAACATAAATTGAAGCCAAAATAATGTAAACAAATTATCAACAAATATTTTGACCTTTTCCTTATTCTTTGAAAGTTTTTTTCCCTATTTTTTTGGATTGTTTTAAAATCTTATTTTTGGACTTTTTTTTGTTTCCGTTTTGAAATTGTTTTTTTGGTTTTCTTTCCTTATATTACGTTACCTTTTTATATCAGTGCTATTTTGAAATTTGTTTGAATATTTCTTTTTTGTTGGACGTTTCCTACTTTTTTTTTTTTTTTAACTTTTTGTCATTATTTTAATAGTTCTTTTTATAACTATTTTCTTTCTAGATCAAATCTATTTTAGTTGGAAAAAGATTTCTTCTGTAAGAATTATTTGAAAAAACATTGTTTGTGTAGGAATTTAACTATAATAAAAAATATTCTTCATTTAATTTTTTATTATGTTTATTATATTTAATATTTAATAATATTAAAATAATGATATAATAATAATAAAAAAAGGGGTGAAAAGATGATTTTGTCTAAAAGAAGTATTTTAATGAAGGGCAAAAAGTTCAATCAACATTATTAAGGGTCTTCACATTTTTAATATAGTACTAGTTTAGCTTACGTTCGCGGCACTGTGCATCACATCAAATCGTTAATCACTATAACATACATACTAAGAGTTTAACTACATTAAGAAAAAATATCATGCACGTTTTTCATTAAAAATTTAGGATACTATTTAAAGAAAAAATTAGTGTGTTAGTAGAATTTTTTGTTATAATTTATATTGAATACCAATTTATAGTTCATTTATTTAGATAAGGGCAGTAGAGTTGTATTCTGAAAGCTACTTAAATTTTTAAATAAATATATATATATTCCTTCCAACCAAGCATGCATACATTCAAATAAAAATGAAGTCAATAAAAATGCAAACAAATTATCAACCAGCATGCATCTATCTATACTATATTAAAAGTGTGAAGGTAGTTATTAATATTGATTGAACTTTTTGCCCTTCGTTAAAAAAATTCTCTTTAAACAAAATCGTCTTTTCACTTTTTACCTTTTTTAGAATTATTATTTTAATTATATCATATTAAATATTGAATATAATGAATATAACAAAATTTAAATGGAGAATGTTTTGTTATTATGATTAAATTCCTATTGAATGAATTCTTTTTCAACTAAAATAGATTTGATCCAAAAAAAAATTATCAAAAAGTACTTTCAAAATAATAATGAAGTTTTCTTTAAAAAAAACATGAAAAAAAATCTCAAATCCAGGTCACCCCCACCCCACCCCCAAAAATAGGTGCAATAACTATCCAAACAAAACAAGGATATAAACTTTTGAAAAAGAGTCCTAATCCAAAGAAAAGAGTAAAATAAATAAATAACATAATAAAAAGGTTTTAAAAAATAAAAAGGAAACGTCCAAAAAAAATAAAAATATGCAGTTATTTATAATATTGACTTCTAAATATATGGAAAGAAGTGATAAAATAAGAACTTCTAATTATGGAAAGACTCTAAAATCTTCCTTATTAATCTTTATATTAGTACCTTTATAAACAAATTAAAAAAAAGTTGAATAGGATTAATTGGTTAAATTGAAAGAATTTTTTCGACTAAAATAGATTTGATTGAAAAAGAAAATCGTCAAAAAATACTTTCAAAATAATAATGAAGTTTTCATAAAAAAAAAACATAAAAAAAAACCCAAACCCAGGTCACCCCCACCCCAAAAAAATAGGTGCATAACTATCCAAACAAAAAAATGGTAAAAACTTTTGAAAAAGAGTCCTAATCCAAAGAAAAGAGTAAAAAATAAAAAATAAAAAATAAAATAATAATAAAAAAAGTTTTAAAAAATAAAAAAGAAACGTGCAAAAAAAAAAGGAAGAAGTTATTTATAATATTGACTTCTAAATATATAGAAAGAAGTGGTAAAATAAGGACTTCCAACTCTAAAATCTTCCTTATTAATCTTTATATATAGTACCTTTATAAATAAACTAAAAGAAGTTGAATAGGATTAATTTGTAGTTTTTCTTTTGAATTTTTGTATGTCTATACATCTTACGTTGTTTATTTTTTTTCATGTTGTCGTATTTTGTATTTATCTATCTATATCATTTATATTTTAGTAATGTGATTTTAGTTTATTTTGCAGCATTCATGATATAATTCACGAACTTTTTCATTTTGAGAAAAAATAGAAAAAAATTTGACGGTGACAATTGATGATTTGTCTTGTTGGTGAGTAATATATTCATTTTTTACATCAAATTTGGATTAATTGTATTTATTATTGAAATATCTACCTTATTACAAGTAATTATTTAAATTTCTATTAACAAATTAATTTCATATTTTTAATTTAGAGATAGTAAAAAAGTACCACACAAAGAAGGGAAGACTTCATTCGAAGTAGCACTCATGTTTGGAGAGAGTAAGCAACATCCAATATCAATTTATACCTAAAATCATCTTTTCACCAATTTTTAAAATTATTATTTAATAATATCTATAATATTGACTTCTAAAAAATATGGAAAAAAAGTGATAAAATAAAGACTTTTGAAAAAACTCTAAAATCTTCCTTATTTGATAGACTTCTACTTCTTTCTTATTTCAATCAACAAACCTGAGAGATCATTAAAGATGTACTCTGAGAATGGCTTTTCCCTCTTTTGAGGCTGGCAGTTCTTGGAGAGATCAACCTAACAAGGTGGAAAGATTAAGACCACACCTAATAAGAATTGTGCTAAAATAAATGTTGATGGAAGTTTCTCTTCTTGCAATGAAGGTCTAGGAGAGTTCATTAGAGATCATAAAAGAAAAATGATTATATGGCCTTCTCCATTCTCAATGCATGCTTTAGTAATAATCTTGTAGAAGCTTTGGCGGCTAGACTTGGAATTATTTGGTGTTTGCAGCAAGGATTTCACAATTACTATTTTGAATTAGACTTTAAATTGATGGTTGATATGTTAAGGAATGAACAAACATCCAACTTGAAGATCAAAGGTGTTGTGGAAGACATTATATAAGTCATTGCTAGGATGAACTATGAAGTAAGTCATTATTATAAAAAGGCAGAATGACCTCAGCCTTTATACTTTGTCCCGTTTGTCACCTAGGCCCTTATACTTCGACATTTGCCAAGCAAACCCTTGTACCCGCTCAAAAGCTATATTTTAAATACCATTTTTTGACCTGACATCCTAAGTGACAAATCATATCAAGTGTGTGTCATTCACTCCTTTTAGGAGTGTGAAAAGTTTCTAAAAAACCCTTTAATCGTCATCTTCTTCCCCAAATTTCCAAATATTATTACTCCCCATTTCTTCTTCTCAAAATTCGTCAATTTTCTTTTCGTTTTTGTCTCTCCAAATTTTTTTTCTTGAAAGTTCTTCTTGTTGGCCATAGTCATTCAAGCCTCGTTGATTTTGTATTTGAATTTTTTTTATTACCTGAATTTTTTTTAATTCATTAGAGTTTCTTTTCTTCAAAGTAGAAAGATATAAAGTACTAGTATTGTACTTTAACTCAAAAGACTCTGTCTATCCTCAAAAGAATACTCATTCCCTTTCACTTGCTACTCCCCTTCTCCCAAACCATAATTTTCAAAATATTACATTTAATTGAATAATTGCTCCATAATTAAGAAAATCAGATGGAGGAATGTTTATATTTGATTTCTAAATTATTGCGCAAGCCAAAAGAGAAAAACTAAAACAAAAGCCCCATCAATTTTGTACTTGAATTTTTTTATTACCTGGAAAAAAAGAAAAACTAAAACAAAAGTCCCATTAATTTTGTACTTGAATTTTTTTTATTCATTAAAGTCTCTTCTTCTTCAAAGCTTTTTACAAAATCAAACACAAGATTTTCACAGAGGAGTACCAGGGTTCGTTTGCACAAAAAAGGGAAGAAAGCTTTGGAAGAGAAAAATATTGTTCTTTCTATGTGGAAAATATATTTGACACATCATTTTATACGTGAAATTTTTAAATGATATGGAAATTACGTGTAGTCGGTTGAAACTCACGCACCAGTCCAAGGTCAAAAAAGGTGTTTAAAATGTAGCTTTTGAGCGGGTACAAAGATTTTCTTGGCAAATATCGAAGTATAAGGGCTTAGGTGACAAATGGGACCAAGTATAATGGCAAATTAAGTCATTCCGCCTTATAAAAATGCTAATCAAGTTACAGATTGTTAAAATTATGCGTATACAATAGTCAGGGACCAGGTCCGTTAGTAAACAAACTAAGTAAGAACAGGTGAAATACATATAGTAAAAACATAAGATTTTATGCGAATAAACTCCTTGATCGAGGGAGAAACACCCATATATGACCTATCTCACTAGATTTCCTCAACCTATCTTTATTAAGATGCAAGAGCAAAGTCTTCTATTATAAACTTATGTAACCTAGATCCTAACACTCTCCACTGCTTTCTTTGAAATAACTCTATTACAAGATTGATAAGCCTAAGCAATAACTCTATCTCCCACTACAAAAACTAACTCTAGTTCATGTAGACTTCAACACAATGATTCAGGGTTAACTATAACCAAGAATCGTACAACTTGCTTACAATAATGACTGATCAATGTTTCTCACTACTAACTCAAGAAATATGATCTTACAATGCTCAGTAACTAGGAACACAATATCAAGTCAAAATGACATTACTAATCTGACTCTATCAGGTCCCTTCAATGTGTTGATATTACCTTGTTGCTTGAGAGAAGAAATCTTATTCTCATTGTTGATCGTTGGTTGAAAGTACACTAATCATTTTTGTGGAATAGGCATTTACCATTTGACAAGAGAAACCTCGTGTTCTCTCATTTGGTTGGTCAATAAAAAGTAAAACAGAGTCACTGTTATCAACCACAATAACTTTTACAACTGGCACCTATTTACCGTTAGATACTCTAGAATATATAGAACCAGGTTCATCTATCTGGTCTCATGGTTTGTTAAGTCATCAGAACATACAATAACATTTTCCTTCTTTCTGATGATGACAAACCATGCGGATATGACTTTCCTTTCATCTTTCAACAACATTCCCCCTGTCACAATGCCTAATGAGTAGCATCCTCCTGTCAGAGTGCCTAATGCCTAACTAAATCTAGAATGGAACACATATATAATTTCCCCCCTTTTTGGCATCATTAAAAATAGGCACAGTAGATGACCATACTGTCCTGACCCAATTTCCCAAGCTGTGATGACGCCTACTATAATCCACTAATAGTCAAGTCAACCCGTAACTCGAAATTGTAAGTAATAGATATTTGGGGGAAACCTAATACAACCAAGCTAGTCAAGAAAACAATAAAGAGGGGCAGATACAAGACCAAATAAAAATAGATAACTACAACATACAAGAATCTCTCTCAGAACCTGGACGTCACTAGTACAGTGCTGCAATATATACAAATTAAGGAGTACAAGTCTCAAAAATGGACCAAAATATATAAAGGTTTGGCTAGTCTCAAAATATATACAAAAGACGGGCCAATAGGCTGAAGGAGACAAGATAATCCAAAAATGGTAAGTGCTCACCCTAGTCTTTGGTGTGGGCTATTGTTGGCTCGATATTTCTACACTGCTGACTGATGCTCAGACGTGCATCATGAAAAGAGATGCAAAGTGTAGTATGAGTATCAGATAAATAGGTACTGAATAGATATTGGAGGCCGACTAAGGAAGGCAAGTAAAAATAATATGAAGAGAAGGAATCAAACCTAAAAAGGAGATTGATATCAATATCTAATACAAGAAAAAACAATAGAGACAACAAGCACGACTATAGGATCTACACTAGTTACATCCAACAAGGACATACATGCGTAGTTTAAAGTATAATTCGAGCAAACCCCCATAAGCCCACCAATTACATAGAATATCTGTACTAAAGTAACTAAGAGCTAACTATAACGCCCTGCGAAATTACCAAAATACTCCTAGAATAAAATCATGTGCATAACGGGTCTTTCCAAGTTCCTACAAAAAATTTGAGATCAGATTTGTGATCAATATAAAATATTGAGTGGGCAAATGGCTTCGACCTGATTTTAGAGTAATCGAGTTGAAAAATAATTTTTCATAATTAAATCCAGGATAGTGTGAATGCACGCCCAAGGCTCAACACGCTTGGGGTGTAGACCTACACTTGGGGTTTTTCTTAAATTTTTAGGAAAGAACATATTCTGAGAAATTCATGAAATACAAATGTCTGTGCCCTAGGCACGTCGCGGACATAGTGTTTTGGGATCAATTTTTTATTCTTTTAATTCAGGAAGGGCACTTTAATCATTCTCCAACCTATACTAAACCCCCTAAAATGTATAATCAATTGTTTTTCATCAGATTAAGGGTTTTAAAATTCATTCTTTTCCTAGATTCTAAGCGAGGGTTACTAAGGGAGAAAGAAGAGAAAGTTGGGGATTTTAAAATTCGAGGTCAAATTCTTTGATGAGGATTAATTGTTCTTTATCATAGGTATGTAAGGTTAAACTAAAAGCATGAGATTGTTCTCCCATATGCGCCATAGATGTTCATAGATGAGTTGAGAGCCCATGAGTCCCCGTACACGATTCTTGAAGTATTATCTTGATTAAAATCTTGAATTGAGTTTGCGAGATTTCTATTGTCTGAATGCATTTTCTTGTATACAATAATATCTTGATGATGTTCTTGAAGTTGAGTATTTGATTGGTTGCATGTTCATGTCTTCATTTACATGAACCCTAATTGAGGATTATGTTTGATTTTATGCATTATTTTGAAACTGAAGTTGATGGTCATACTGAGCATGTTAAACACTGATGATTTTAAGCATATCTTACTAAGTCTGCATGAATATGAGTTTGGAGCATAAATAATGATTTGAGAAAGAGTTTTGATGATGATGTAAATGCATTTTAAAAAAAAATATTTATTGATAAAAGATAATGATGTTGAGAGCAGATGATGATAAAATTTAAGTCCAATGAGACTTGATGAGATGTTTTGAGAAAATTATTCACTTCATGAGTCTTAAAGAGGATTTTCAAGAGTAGTATCGAGCACCAAATTGGGTGAGAGAAACACCCAAAAAATTACGTTTGCCAGTATAGGATAGTTGTGCAGCTCATTCTGGCAACTCTTGTTCCAAAATGGACGGGGCTGATGAATCATAATTCATGAGAGAAAGAGAGAGGGAGAGAGATTTTACGTCCTTTACCATGGCAAGTGTAGGACGGGCGTGGCAACGACGTCGACTTCATTGTACCTTATTATAACTTATGGTGGGGTGGACAAATATTAGTTTGAGAAACTCCCTATTTTTCATATTTGATTTGATTAAGGTTACCTATCGAAATGTATTTTGAAGTGCATCATTTTGTTATAAGATTTAAATGATTTGATGTGAGTTGCACATTGTTGAGTGTATTTTTTAAAGTAAAATTTTATTCTCAAACTTGCATATTTTACTGAGTTGAGTTGAGTTGATGATATTTTCATATTATTCTGCCCATATTGTTCCTATTAAGCTATTTTACGTATCGTACATTCCACCTACTGATGCTACTATGGCGTTGCATCATTTTATGATGTAGATTCATGGGATAGAGATTATCAGCAAACACATCATTGAGGATCTTTGGACGTTTAGCGAATTGGTGAGCCTCTCCTACTTCGAAGGATTCATTACTCTATTTTTATCTTGCTTTAGAGTTAGATTTGCTTAGCTTTATCTTGACTGAGGTAGTCACTGGTCTTTCATTGGCACCACCCGATAGTGATAGAGGCTTCAGAGACTAGAGACAGATGTTAATTGTTAAGATTTATCAAGAGTCCTAGGGAGTCTATGAAATCGTGTCTAGTAGAGTCCTTATTATTAGTGTGAAGAACTTCACATCTATAATAGGGAGGTTATAAGACATTACGAATTATCTCACTTCTTTTATATTCTAAATCGTGCAATAGAGTCAAACTTCATGAAAGTTCTCCAAAATGCATCGTGGACTTGAAGGATACCATCAACATTAAGAAACGTAAGCCTACTAGTCAGCTTGTTGTGGTAGAAGAGGACAAGGAGAGTGAGATAGAAGAACCTTAGAGTAAAAATGCTGAGTCACTAGGACCTAAGCGTAGTAAACATAAATAAGAGAAGGGAAATAGATCCCCTTTTGTATAGAGACCCTGGAGTTATGCGCAACCACTAGTGAGTGCGTCCACGTCTATGAAACTATGAATATGTATGTCCCTTTTTAAGGCTTGTTTATGCATGGATGATTATATTATGATTTTAAATATGGATTTAACTATGGATTTACTTCAATTTCATATTATAATGTTGATTTTAGATTGAATCTTAATTACCCATATTTTTCTCGCATCATTCATATTTGCATTCATGACATTGAATTATTATGGAAATTATAAAGTAGGTTAAGCCCAATTATGTTCTATGATATATGATTCTAATATGATATTGGTTATGATAAGAATGTGAGCACATACATCTCTTTGATTATGACTCTTGGAGCATTTTGGGTGCTTGCACCATCTTATATATGAATGGGTTATTCCTATGTATGAGTATTAGGACTATGAATTATGAATTTTGACATTTGAGACTAAATATGAATTATTATGAAGAAGTGTTTGGTTTTTAAGACTAAGAATGCATTGAAAGGATTTGGAAAATGACTATTGCTTCTTCTGAAAGCATATATATATACTTATATGTATTATTGTGGAATGACGACATAACACTAATGGATTGGAGGCGCTAGAGCTATCCCCAAGGGCTTTCTCACTTTCCTTGAACTATTTGCCAGCATAGGAATGGTAGTCATCACCGAAATGACTGGTTCATAAGGGATGACTATTCATTTATGATATGATATATTTTAATAAGAAAATCCATTCGAAATGATCGGGCCGTAAAGAAGATGGCCATCATATACGAAATGTCTGAGTCGTAAGGTATGATATAGATTAGCTTTGGCAAGTAATCATCTCTCACCCGATGAGAGGTCAACATCAGGCAAATTTATGTAATAGCTCGCATGAGTTTGAGATATCCGTTAAGGTCACATCCCTACTATATATGAGCATCATTTGTACTTCATGCATCATGAATTTCATAGCATCATGTTATACTATATTCCTTGCTATATATCTTTTTCTATATGTGCCCTTGTCATCTAACATCATATGTAGGTTTTGGTAAGTTAAATGCAGTGCACCCTGCATACTTAGTACATTCAAATGTAATAACGCATACTTTTGTCTACATGACCTCATCATGTAGGAACCGAAGGCTACCTTCATCCATCGTACGATGGCTAGATTGGATCTTGAGATAATTGTTGTGGTGAGTCCTATCTTTCAAGGATAATCCACTATTCCTTTACCTATGATGCTTTGTCTATATTATTTACTTTGAAGGTGAGCCTGACACGTGTCTTGGTCCCTGCCCCATCTTATGTCTAGAGACATTGTTGGACACCTTGTAGACTCTTGTATGGATATGTGCTAGATGTTGTATTTGAAGCTTATGATTATGGTTATCTATTGGATATGACTATTATGGATTGACTTCGAGAATTATGATAAGTATGTATGCTTTGATGTGGAGATGTGGAAGATTCCAAGCCCCGAATTGCCCCTATAGAGTGAGTCATACTTACCCGTCCCTTAGTCTTTATGTGCTATATGTTATTTGAATCCATATTAATCCCTTTCCCTATGATATTCCGATTGCGTGAGTCCTACTTTCCAGTCCCTTAGAACTATGTGTTTACTATTTGAATACATTTTCGAACCAATGATGTGAATTTTGAATACTTTGAGGTTTGTTTAGGGACTCTCGGGTTCCCATTCGCCATGTCATTCCTAGACCCCAGATCTGGGTCATGACAGAGATGGTATCAGAGTACTAGGTCTATAAATAATCATCGGAGTCCAATATTCCATGTCAAGTAAAGTCTTATTCATAAGTGTGAAGCACGCCACATCTATGGGTAGGAGGCTACAAGGCATTTTAGAAAATGTTTCAATTTTTTATGATTCTTATTGTACCATGGAATGTGCCTTAAGATTTCCTATCTCCATCCCATATTACTGGATAGAGAGAATTACTATGGGCTCGTAATGCAATCCAGACAAGGAAGATGTTGTAGTTGATCCTATAGATGAGGTCAAAAGGGAGTTGGTGAATGATGTGCACTACTTAACAAGCTTGTTCCTTTGAATATTTAGAGTTTTTCTTGGATTGGCTGGCTACTATAGGAGGTTTGTTGGAGGGTCGGATGAGTATGAGAAGAGTCTTCAGACTTTAGGAGATCGGCTTACATTGGCTCTTGTTATGACTTATCAGAGGACTTGGATGGGTTAGTACTATATTTTGGTGCTGCACAGTTTGGGTTAGGTTGTGTACTTAACAATATGGTAAAGTGATAGCTTATGTATCGAGGCAATTGAAGGTGCATGAGCGTAATTACACGACTCATGATCTTGAGTTAGCGGTAGTGGTGTTTACCTTGAAAATTTGGAGATACTGCTTGTATAGGGTGCATGTTGATGTTTTCACTTATCATAAGCATTTGTAATATGTGTTCACTCAGAGGGGTCTTAACTTGAGGCAAAGAAGAAGGTTAGAGCTCCTTATAGCTATAACATGAGTGTATGACATCATCCCAACAAGGAAAATACTATAGTTAATGTTCTTAGTAGACTATCTAAGGAAAACGTGGCTTATGTTGATGAAGGAAAGAAGGAGTTGACAAAAGATGTTTGTTATTTGACTAGATTGAGTGTTAGGTTGGCTGGCTCTAATGATGGAGGTATTTATGTTTAGAATAGGGCAGAATCTTTTATGGTTGTTGATGTTAAGGCTAAGAAAAACTTACACCCATCATTGGTTGTGTTGAAAAGGTGGTTGCCGAAAATAAGATAGATTTTTTCTCCCAAGCGGGAAATGATGTAATTATGTACCAAGGATGATTGTGTGTTTCAGACGTTGATGGTCTTAGGGAGATGATCATGAGTAAAGCCCATAACTCTCATTATTCTATCCACCTGGGGTTTACACTACAAGAGAATGAGCCTTTAGCGAAAGGAAATTTAGTTGCTAGAAGTGATAATCCAGTCATCGTTGATCATTTACGACTGGGAAAAAATTGGTCGGCATCCGTCGTTAGTAGCTCCAACATTAAAAGTAGGCAACCAAATTCTAATTCTATCATTAAGTAATCATTAGTGACAACACACATTTTAGTCGTTAGATATCTTTTTGCGATCACATTTTTCCTTCGTTAAGTTTTTATTTTGGTCACTAGATAGCTTGAAAATCTGGTCATTAATATTATCTAACATCAATAATTTAACAACCAAATTTTTCTTCATTTGTTGATGATTTTTTTGAAATAAATATTATTATACAAAAACAAATTATATTTTCCCCCCTTTCATGATTGACAATTAAAAATTATTATTTCACATGTAATTAAACAAATATTTGAATAACTCATAAAATTATATTTTAAATTGTTGATAATATAAGTATCATACGTAATTCATTAAAAAAAACAAGGAGGTTTTAAAATCCTACAAGAAGAAAATGATAATCTAGAATATATATGTTGAGATGGTTGTCAATATTTGTAAGCAAATGGCCTAGATAATAAGTAAAATAATTTTAATTAACTTCCAGCACTTCAACTTGTGCGTCTTCTAGGATCTTCAATTGTTTTAATTCCACTTGTTCTGCCCTTGCAGATCCTTCTTGATTTCGAATTCTTGACCATTTGTTGCAAGAATAAAAGTTTACATAAGTTAAATAGTTCAATTGGTAATCACAAGTGGAAATGACTCGCACTGTACACATGTATTGAAGGTTGAAGTGAGAAAAAATAATCTATTATAGGATTAGGACGATAGACAGACAATCTGAAAAGCTTAAAACCAGATTTATTAAAAGGATGATCCAACTGAGAAAATAAGTAGATAAATCAGGCACAGGGGTAATAATAGCTTAAAACGATCATTAACTGAATAAGATTCGGTTTGAAAACTGAAGTGACGAATACTATGCTTTCGAGTTGGACTATAAGGGTGAGTTCTTTCAACAATATACATATTCTTTATCATTTTAGCTTCTATCAAACAGAACTCATGCAATACATCATGTGTTTGACATGCTTTTATCTCATCATTGAATACTTGGAGTTTTGTCAATCTATACGTATTAGATAGTCGAGGGGGAGTTTTATCAAGCCACATCAAGCATTTGAGTACTCGAGCAATGTATCACAACTTAACCATAATCATGGGTTTTCTTTATATTATTAGTTTTACGGAACAAAAAGAATTCATCAAGTGAACTTTATCCCATGGTTCAAAAACAATTTATCAGAACATTAGAGCCACAAATGACCTACTTTAACTAGAATGGAGATGACAGGAAAATATCAAAGATGCTAGTTTTCTTAGAAAGGAAATTTATTAATGGGAGAGTCCTTAGGCTGCAAGACTATAAGTATTCTTCACAAAGGCTAGAGGGATTTGACCCTCAACTACCTTTCTCTGGAGAGTATCAACTCTACAACTTGTCTCCAAACATATTATCACGTACCAACCTATGGCACAACACACCGATAAATAAGACTCTACTAGACACGATCTATGGACATTCCGAGGACAGACTGCTCTGATACCACTCTTTCACGTCCCAACCTATGGGCAATGACTGGCACCCGTTTGGGCACCCCAGATCACATTACCAAAACAGATTTCCAAAATAAGTTACTATTTATTTTAGCAAATTTTGGCAGAGTTTCCTCTATTTTACTGACTAGCCACCTTAAATAAAAAGAGTACAGCGAGCCAACAGATGTATACAGATATAGATATACATATATACACGGGCCGACAAGGTCACCACTGTGGCCCTGCCGCCTAGCAAATATCACATATATACAGAATGTCTAGACAGGTGGCTGAGTCTTACATATGCAACATATGTACAGAATACACAGAGTTTCTGATAGGACCCACACACACAGGCTGTCCACAGACCTCTAATATAGACAAACTGAATCATACAGACCAAAATGT
>DF361014.1:37339-54687 GCA_000787875.1 Solanum virginianum | reverse complement strand
ACACACTTTCCTACGACTATTTGTGTTGACAATATTACCCCTTGCACTCCTCCCGATTGTATTTAAATTCACAATTTTCCAATATCCAAAACATAGATTTTTGTTTCATAATTGTGCCCAGCGTACCAAAGTATGGGTTCTAATAAAGCCTACACCCTGGACGTGGCCAGCACTCGAAAATCATTTCTGGTCCTAAGCAAATCACTTGGCCTGGCTACTTACTCAGCAGAAGACTTAATAATGATGGCAACAGCTATAAAAGCCGTGAGATAAGCTAAACTATCTGTATAACTAAATAAGAAAGCTTTTAAGAAATGTCTGAATAACAGAAAACTGAAATACAAATCATACGGTCTACGGAACCTCTACTAAGCTATCTGAAAGGACTACTGAGATAGGCCCCAAGTAGCCATAATTGAAATAAAACTAAAATGACATAACATAACATAAACTAAAGAGCCTCGAATTGGAAAGAGGCCTCACCATTGTCTGAAAGCTAGCAAGTTCTCAACGGAGCGGTTGTTAAAGAACTGGGTCACCTACATCTACATCATAAAATGATGTAGGTCCTAAGGACATTAGTATGTGGAATGTATGGTATGTAAGATGGCCAAAACATTTAAACCAAAATACCATAATATATTATGAAAAACATAATCATAATCATAAATGAATTAACCATAATCATAAGGCTAGTAGGCTAAAAATAAAATGCAAAATAGTAATATGCTGAATGTAGTAATAAGATAGAATTTTCTTAGCTTGGGGAGTTTCTCTAACAAAAAAACCACCACTATGAGCTTCGTAGTGATAAAACGTCTTGCCCATGCTGCCAGAGTCATCTTGTACGTTGCCGAGGTAGTGAACGAATAACTAGGGGAGTGGATCCATTCCAAAACAAGGTCATCTTAGTGGCTAATGAGGAAGGTACTGTGGTACGATCCTATCCTATGCTGGCTACATAGTTTATGGGCTTGAGTAATGTATTCTGCTCTCACATATTCTTTAACATATCATATACTCAGCTAAAATGCAATAATGATTCAAGAAAAGCATTCTTTAACTTGTTTCAAACTAATCTTTTCTTTTCCTAAGATAATATCAAGACTTTTCAAGAAACTCAACAATAATAATTCTTTTTCTAGAATGAACATAAACTTGATAACAATTCTTTAAAATAGATGATATAGAGACCAAAGACAATAATATTCATCAAGAGTCTATGGAATTATTCATGAAAATTAACATACTCACAATATTTACGGGAAACATAGTCTCAATTTAGACTTAAAGATTCATGGGTGAAAACTAGTTTCGATTTCTGAAAATATTAGCACAATAATTACTTTTGGGTGGCCTTATATACCTTGGAAGGAAGTTCTTGAGTAGTTGGAGAAATCCTTAAGCCCTACTATCGTTTCTTTAGTTCTTGAGTGTATGTTCTTGAAAGGGTTCGCTTGTTGGAGAGAATGAATGAGGAAATAAATGTTTTAGGGACTAAATACGACTTAAAAATGGATTAGTTTAGGATAGGGGTGTGGGAAAGGTCAAAAATACCCTTTCCCATTAAAGAACAAATCTGCCCCAAAATTACACTAGTGCATGACGCATACTAGTGTTAATTTCTTTTTTGTCGCAAATTTTCATGTTTCATCAAATTTTTGGAAAAACACAAAGTGTGGTTCGGCGTCCACTCCGCATCATGGAAGGGGCACGGAAACCCCACTATTTTGATCTCATTTGAGCAAAAATAATTCATATTTTTTTGAGTTTTTGTCTAGTCGAGACCATTTTCCAACTTAATTTTCCGCACTGATCGCAAATCCAATCTCGGATTTGCAACCGGAGCATGAGAAGATACGTTAGATGCAAGGTCAAGTCTAGGGATATTTTTGTCATTTCACGGGGGTGTTACAATATTTTTCCTTTGGGATTATTCATCCTCGAATGATAATGATACGTAACAATTAACTCAAAACACATGATTTTTGAATTAACAAACATAATTCTTCAAGGTGAAATATCAAAGTTGCCTTCAAGGTCTTCATTTAAGCCAACGAACAAGTGTGGATACTTGGCCTTCATGTTTGCTTCATCTTCTCATATGGCTTCTTCCACGAATTGACTCCTCTACAGAACCTTCACCGAAGCAATCTCCTTGGTCTTCAATTTACGAACTTATCGATCTAATATCTGCACTAGAACCTCTTCATAAGACAAGTTTTCCTTAATCCCAACACTTTCAACTGGGACAACTAAAGAGGGATCTCCCAAGCACTTCTTAAGCATGGAGATGTGAAATACTGGATGTATAGCACTAAACTCCACTGGTAGCTCTAGTTCGTAAGCAATAATTCCCACTCGTCTCAGAATTTAGTAAGGACCAATATATAGTGGGCTGAGTTTCCCCTTCTTTCCGAATCTCATAACTCCCTTCACTAGAGACACCTTCAAATATACCCAATCGCCTGCCTCAAACTCCAGGTCTCTTCTTCTAATATCTGTGTAAGACTTTTTTATGCTCTGGGTTGTCTTAAGTCTCTCCTGAATAACCTTTACTTTTTCCATAGCCTCATAGACAAGATCAGGTCCTATCAATTCGGCCTCACCAACTTCAAACCATCCTATGGGTTATCTACATGTTCTCCCATAAAGAGCCTCATATGGTGCCGTCTGTATGCTAGCCTGAAAACTATTATTATAAGAGAACTCAATAAAAGGTAAATGATCATCCCAATTACCTTTAAAGTCTATCACAAAAGCTCTCAGTATATCCTCTAAGGTCCATATAGTTCGCTCTGCTTGACCATCTATCTGTGGATAGAAAGCTGTGCTAAGGTTCACCTTCATACCAAGCACCTTCTGAAAGGACTTCTAAAATTGTGTTGTAAACTGAGCTCCTCTGTCTGAAATAATGGATATAGGGACCCCATGTAGCCTAAAAATCTTTTCAATATAAAGTCTGGCATAGTCCTCAGTTATATCGATCGTATTGACAGGTAGAAAGTGAGTTGACTTGGTTATTCTATCTACTATGACCCATATCAAATCATGCTATTTATGGGATCGAGGTAAGCCTGTTACGAAGTCCATATTAATCGTCTCCTATTTCTATTTCGAAATCTCTATGTTTTGAGCTACACCACAAGGCCTTTGGTGCTCAACCTTAACTTACTGGCAATTTGGGCATCTAGACACGAACTCTGCAATGCCCTTCTTCATACCATCCCACCAATAGACTTCTCGCAAATCTCTATATATCTTTATTGCACCAGGATGGATAGAGGATTTGGCATTATGAGCTCAGCCAAGATCCTATCTATAAGACCGTCAACCTTTGGTACACACAACCTGCCTTGGTATCTCAGGAAACCATCTCCCCCTTTTGAGAACACTAATACTTTCTGTTTCTGAACATCTTCTTTCAATTGGAGAAGGATGGGATCCTTGTCTTGCTTTTCTTTCACTTCTACCACTAAAGATGACTCTGCCCCATTCCTGACAATAGCCCTGCCTTCATCAGAATCTTCAATCTGAACCCCAAATGGGCTAGTCTGTGGACCTCCTTAGCTAACTCTTTCTTTTCAGCCTCAACATGGGTTGTGCTCCCCATGGTCAACCTACTAAGAGCATCAACAACTATATTAGCTTTACCTAGATGATAGAGGATACTCATATCATAGTTTCAGCAGCACCAACCACCTCTTTTGTCTGAAATTCAGCTCATTTTGGTTGAACACATGCTGTAAACTCTTGTGGTCCGTGAATACATCTATGTGTCTACCATATAGATAGTGTCTCCAGATCTTCAAGGCAAACACCACCTTAGCAAGCTTAAGATCATGAGTTGGGAAGTTCTTTTCATGAGTCTTAAGCTGTCTGGAGGCATATGCTATCACTTTGCCTCTCTGCATTAATACACAGCCCAAGCCAACTCTAGAAGCATCACAATAAACCACGAAATCATTAACTCCGTCTGGTAATGATAAGACCGGGGTTGTGGTCAGCCTAGTCTTCAACTCTTGGAAGCTCTTCTCACAAGCTTCTGACAATTCTAACTTAGTCTTCTTCTGAGTCAGCTTAGTCAAGGAAGCTGAAATAGAAGAAAACCCCTCTACAAACCGTCTGCAGTACCCTGCCAAGCCCAAAAAACTCCTTATCTCTGTAGGAGTTATGGGCCTTAGCCAATTCTTTACTACCTCAATCTTTTGGGAATCCACCTGGATACCCCCACCAAATACAGTGTGCCCCAGAAATGCCACAAACTCCAACTAGAACTCATACTTAGAAAACTTGGCATATAACTGTTGATCCTTAAGGGTCTAAAGGATAACACTAAGATGGTTTGCATGGTCCTCCTTACTACGAAAGTAGATCAGGATATCATCTATGAACATAATAATGAACATGTCTAGGTACGACCTCAACACCCTGTTCATAAGATCCATGAAAGTTGCTGGTGCATTTGTCAACCTGAAGGATATGACCAAGAACACATAATAGCTATATTATGTTCTAAAAGTTGTCTTAGGAATGTCTTTCTCTCTAACTTTAAGTTGATGATACCCAAATTTAAGATCTATCTTGGAAAAATAGGTAGCACCCTGAAGTTGGTCGAATAAGTCATCAATTCTGGGAAGAGGGTACTTGTTTTTAATTGTGATCTTGTTCAACTGATGGTAATCTATGCACATTAGAAAAGAACCATCCTTCTTATGCACGAAAAGAATTAGAGCACCCCAAGGTGAGATGCTTGGTCTAATGAAACCCTTATCTAGAAGATCTTTCAACTGTATCTTTAACTCTTTTGGCTCCGAAAGAGCCATGCGGTAGGGAGGGATAGAGATAAGCTAAACATCTAGGAGAGTTTCTATCTTAAAGTCTATCTCCCTATCAGGAGGGACTCTACGAAGATCCTCAGGAAAGACTTCTGGGAATTCATTCATAACTGGAACAGACTAAAGAGATATGGCTTCGGCACGGGAATCTTGTACTCTGACTAGGTGATAAACATACCCCTTGGAGATTAACTTTCTAGCTTTGGGATAAGAGATAAACTGACCCTTAGAAACTATTGAGCTACCCTTACACTCCAAGATTGTTTCGTTCAAAAATTGGAACTTGACTACTCTGGTTCTGCAATCTACAGAGGCATACCCAGCATAAAGCCAATCCATGCCTAGGATGATATTAAACTCTACCATATCTAGCTCTACCAAATCAGTTACAATAGTCTTATGACAAATAGAAACTGGACAACCCCTATAGATCCTTTGGGCTAAAATCAACTCTCCAGTAGGAGTAGAAACACTAAAAGGCTCAAAAAGACATTCTGGGTCAACCCAAACTTCATAACTTTATATGGGGTTACAAAAGACAATATGGCTCCTGGGTAAATGCAACATAGAACATATGTATTTATTTGCTCAGTTTTTACAAATTTAAGTGTTTGTTTATATATATTCAAAATTAAATCTAATAATGCATACACATCATGATTAAAGAATTTGATCATACCTATAACCACATTTGGTGAGTTCTTCTGCTCCTTTCTGGTGCCCATGGCATACAAGTAGTTTGTGCCCCCACTTATCCCTGTTGTTGTACCCCTGTGAGGTGGCTTACCCTGTGGTGCTGAAGAGACTGTCTGTGACCTGGTGTTTCTCATATACTACTTCCCCATAGGATAATCCTTCAAGAAATGCCCCACCTGACCACATTTGAAACAACCTTTTGTGCCCGGAGAGCACTCTCAGGGATAAGACTTACCCTACTTACCACAAGTAGATAGCGGTTTGATGGTGCTATGCTACCCTGTGACTGTCTACCTATGAATCAGTGATGTTGTGACCCCTACTCATTCTTGACCCTCGGTGCAGGTGCACTAGCGGATGAAGGTGCTGGTCCGGCCATCTTAGGTTGAAAAGATGATTGACCTCCACCTCCAGTCCCTCTCTTTCTTGACTCCTGGCGTGATGTCTTGGCCTTCTTACTCCTGAAATCCTCCCTATCTTGCATCTTCTCCTCCTCCACCTGTTGTACATACGTCATCAATCGAGCTATATCTATATCTCCAATCAATATCGCATTCCTGCCTTTTCTCTTAGTCATTCGAGAGAGCCTGGGCACAAAGAGTTCCATCCTAGTCCTCATATCTGCCACCATAGCTGGAGCATAATGGAACAACTGAGTAAACTTAAGTTTGTACTCCCATAAACTCATATTCTCCTGCTTCAAGTTCAGGAACTCTCTTACCTTAGATTGCCTCATCTCCCTAGGAAAATACTGTCCCAGAAAGGCCTCCTCAAACACTGCCCAAGAAACTGCTAGCGCCCCTTCTGCCTTACTTCCCTTCCATTGGTCAAACAAGAGTCTAACTGGCCCCTTAAGTTGATAGGAAACCAACCAAACCCACTCGGTATCCGCTATCCGCATCACCTAAAACACCTTCTGAAGCTCCTTAATGAAGTTTTCAAGATCCTCCTTCATATTACACCCCGTGAACTCTGGTGGGTTTATTCTCAAAAACTCTCTAATGCTGGCGATATCCGCCCCATCATTCTTACCATCTCCCTGGCGACTTCCCTGAGTAGCGACTTCCTAAACCAAAGTCTGAATGGTCTGGCGAAGCTCAGCGTTAGATATGTCTGCCTACTATGGCTGCTGTACAGGCACAACTGGGCCTCTAGGTTCCTCAGGAATTCTACCAAGATGGTTTGCATTCCTTCTGGCTTGGCGTCCTCTTCCCCTCACTGGTCTGTTAGCTCTACGAGGAGGCATGATCTGAAAACACAAGGATAGGCTTAAGAAAAGAGCTAGAGAGTCTAAGAGGCTCAGGTGGATCATTGTGGCTTTTTTCACTAAAGGTCCAGTGATAGTAGACATGCGTGAACGCATGAGTTCGAAGGGATTTCATAGAGATATACTCTGAAGCATGAGATAAAGAATAACAAGTAATGATAACACTTCCTAATATCCCATATCCTCCCTATTATACATATGGCGTGCTTCACACCTATAATACAAAATCTACTAGACATGGTTCCATAGACTCCCTAGGACTCTTAAATTTTGTGCTCTGATACCAAGTTTTTCACGCCCCGAGCCTACACCCTGGACGTGGCCGGTACTCGAAAACTATTTCTGGTCCCAAGCAAACCACTCGGCTTGGCTACTTACTCAGGCGAAGACTTAATAATGAGGTAACATTCATAAAAGCATTAAGATAAGCTAAATTATCTGTATAACTAAATAAGAAAGCTTTTAAGAAATGTCTGAATAATAGAAAACTAAAATACAAATCATACGATCTATGAAACCTCTACTAAGCTGTCTGAAAGGAATACTGAGACAAGCCCCAAGTAGCCAGAACTGAAATAAAATTGAATTACATAACATGACATGAACTAAAGAGCCTTAGACTGGAAAGAGGCCTTACCACTGTCTCGAAGCTAGCAAGTTCTTAATAGAGCGACTACTGAGGAACTCGGTCACCTGCGCCTGCATCATAAAATGATGCAGGTCCTAAGGCCGTCAGTACGTGAAATGTACGATATGTAAGATGGCCAAAACATTTAAACTTGAATACCAGAATATATCATGGAAAACATAATCATAAATGAATTAACCATAATCATAAGGCTAGTAGGCTGAAAAATAACATACAAAATAGTAATTTGCTGAAAGTAGTAATAACACATAATTTTATTAGCTTGGGGAGTTTCTCTAATCGACAAGCACCACTATGAGCTTCGTGGTGATGCAACGTATTGCCTACGCTGCCAAAGTTATCCCGTACTTTATCGAGGTAGGGGATGAATAACTAGGAGAGTGGATTCATCCTAAAACTGGGCCAACTCATTCGCTAAAGAGAAAGGTACTGTGGTACGATTCTATCCTATGCTGGCTACAAAACTTATGGTCTTGAGTAATTTATTCTACTCTCACCCATATTGGTGCTCAATACTACTCCCAAAACATTTTATACTACTCATACTTAAATGACCATAAGTTCTTGAAAATCTGGGTTTTTCTTGGAGACTTAGCCCAGCTTACTACTTCGCTTTCTCAACTAAAATCTTTAACATTACTGAACTAGTATCTTTCATGTACTTTTAAACATAATACATTTCTCAACTAGAGTATCAAGAAACCTTCAAGAAA
The DNA here is from genome assembly GCA_000787875.1 of Solanum virginianum. NCBI lineage: Eukaryota > Viridiplantae > Streptophyta > Magnoliopsida > Solanales > Solanaceae > Solanum > Solanum virginianum. The sequence continues at coordinate 46,524 of DF361014.1, read as the reverse complement.
ACCATTCTTAAAATATATGATATGCTCAGATAAAAAGCAAGAATAATTCAAGGAAGACATTCTTTAAATAGCCTTGAACCATAATATTTATGGGTGTTCATGAACCCCACAGGAAATCATATATACTTTAAAATCTTGAAATCAATACTTTAATAACAGTTAAAGAATTAAGAATTAACATCATTCAATCAAGAATCTATGCATACGTAGGGAAATCTACTAAACCTTATAAGGTTTTCATGAAATTACTCTATATCAAGACTTGGGACTTTTGGAATGGAAACCAAGTCACACTTTTCTAAAATATTCTAAAAATAATGAATTTAGGGTGGCCTTACATACCTTAGAATGAATTTATTGAAGAATTGGAGAAAGCCCTAAGTCCTACTATCGTTTCTTGGGTTCTTGAGCATACTTTCTTGAAAGATTGAAGAATTGGAGAAAGCCCTAAGCCCTACTATCATATCTTGGGTTCTTGAGCGTACGTTCTTGAAAGGGTTCGCTTGTTTGAGAGAACGAATGAGAAAATAAATGTTTTTGAGACTAAATACGACTTAAAAATGGATTAGTTTAGGATAGGGGTATAGGAAAGGTCGAAAAAACCCTTTCCCATTAAAGAACAAATCTGCCCCAAAATTACACTAGTGTGTGACGCGTACTAGTGTTAATTTCAATTTTTTCGCAAATTTTCACTTTTCATCAAATTTATGGGTGTTCATGAACCCCACATGAATTCACAGGAAATCATATATACTTTAAAATGTTGAAATCAATACTTTAATAACAGTGAAAGAATCAAGAATCAACATCATTCAATAAAAAATCTATGCATACGTAGGGAAATCTACTAAACTTTATAAGGTTTGCATGAAATTACTCTAAATCAAGACTTGGGACTTTCAGAATGAAAACTATGTCATACTTTTCTAAAATATACTAAAAATAAAGAATTTATGGTGGCCTTACATATCTTAGAATGAATTTCTTGAAGAATTGGAGAAAGCCCTAAGCCCTACTATCGTTTCTTGGGTTCTTGAACGTACGTTCTTGAAAGGGTTCGCTTGTTTGAGAGAATGAATGAAGAAATAAACATTTTGGGGACTAAATATGACTTAAAAATGGATTAGTTTAGGATATGGGGTGTGGGAAAGGTCGAAAGTACCCTTTCCTATTAAAGAACAAATCTGCCCTGAAATTACACTACTGCGCGACACAACTAGTGTTAATTTCAACTTTTTTCGCAAATTTTCACTTTTCGTCAATTTTTTGGAAAAGCACAAAGTGTGATTCCACATCCACTCCACATCGCGGAAGGGGCACAGAAACCCCACTGTTTTGTGCTCACTTGAGAAAAAATAATTAGCATGTTTTTGAGTTTTTGTCGAGTCGAGACAATTTTTTGACTCAATTTTTTGCACTAATCGCAAATCCAGTTTCAGATTCGCAAATGGAACATGGGAGGCTACGTTAGGCACAAGGTCAAGTCTAGGGTTATTGCCATCATTTCACAGGGGTGTTACACTCAACCAAAACTCACACTCGAAAAACTTTGCATACAGTTTCTCCTCCCTGAGCCTCTGGAGTACAATCCTCAAATGCCTCACATGTTCTTTCTCACACTTAGAATAGACCAAGATATCATTGATGAACACAATCATGAACAAATCCAGATGCAGCCAGAGCACCTCATTTAATAACCTGAGGTTTTAGAAGCTCTCTTCACACTCATCGTACCAATGAAATGCAATATTTTTCTGAGTAAGCCTAGTCAGTGGAGCTATAATAGTGGAGAAACTTGAACAAAACTGTGATAATAACTAGCCAGCCCACAAAATTGCAAATCTTTGTAGCTGAGGTAGGCCTAGTCTAACCCCGAACGGCCTCAATCTTCATCGGGTCAACTCGACTACTCTCATTAGATACCATATGCCTAAAGAGTGCTACTGAACTCAAGAAAGACTAACACTTGGGGAATTTTGCATATAACTTCTCTTTCCTGAGCCTCTGGAGTACAATCCTCAAATGCCTCACATGGTCCTCCTCAGTCTTGGAATAGACCAAGATATCATTGATGAACACAATCGTGAACGAATCTAGATATGGCCAGAACACCTTATTCATTAGCTCTATGAATGTTGCAGGGACTTTAGTCAATTGAAAAGGCATAACCAGAAATTCATAGTGGCCATACTAGATCCGAAATGTTGTCTTTGGCATATCAGGTGGCTAAGTCCGAAGCTGATGATATTTGAACCTCAAGTCAATCTTAGAAAATAGGGCTGCTCTATTGAGCTAATCAAATAAGTCATCTATACAAGGAAACGAGTACTTTTTCTTGATAGTCACTTTGTTCAACTATTTATAAACAATGCATACCCTCATGGATCTATCTTTCTTCTTTACAAACAAGATTGGCGCACCCCATGGTAAAACACTAGGGAGAATAAAGCCCTTGCTCAACAAATCCTAGAGCTTCTCCTTTAACTCCTCCAATTCAGTTGGAGCTATCTGATAAGGAGTGACAGAAATGGGCTTCATGCCCGGCTCAAGGTTAATAGCAAAATCAATATCCCAATCAGGAGGGGATCTGGGTAGATCAGTAGGAAATATATCTGAAAACTCACAAACTACAAGAAAAGACTCCATAGAAGGTGACTCAGCAGCACTATCACGAATAAAATCAAAATAAGAAAAACACCCTCAATCAATCAACTTTTGAGCCCAAATATAAGATATCACCTTACTAGGATAGGAAGCCTTCGAACCAGCCCACTCAATCCTCAGTCTACCTGGCATGGCTAATGTGACGGTCTTAGCATAATAATTAGGAATAGCATAATATTGAGACAACTAATCCATACCTAGAATAACATCAAAATGTACCATGTCCAATATAATCAAATCTACCCAAGTCTCAAATCTTGCCAAAGTAATAAGACAGGATCAATACACCTAATCCACTACTAAGGGCTCTCCTACTAGGCTCGAAACATGAACATGCATAGACATGAAATCACAAGGCAACTCAAACCTTATGGAGAAATAAGCAGACATATTTGAATAAGTAGATACAGGATCACAAAACATAGATGCAGGGCAATGGCAAATCAGGACAATACCTGTGATCATAGCATCGGAGGCTTCTTCCTCAAGATTACCTAGAAAGGTATAGCAATAGCCACATTAACCTGATCTCTAGGAGCTAATCCTCAATCACCTGAAAGAGTGACAGTATCACCTGCTCCCTTACCACCAGTATGTCCATCTCTATTAGTTTGACCTCTACTTTAGCCCCTGGCCTATGAGGCTAAACTTCTAACTGGTGGTGCCGGATCTCGAATAGGTGATATGGAGTATGAACGGTAAGGCCTAGAATGAATCTTGCTAGGGCACTAGTGAATCATGTGATAAGGAAATCCACACCCAAAGTAAGATCTAGGGGTGGACCACTGGTGTGATTGAGTAGGAGAGATATTGTAACCTCCATGGCTTGTGTGCCTCTGTTAAGAACCGGACGAACTCTGCCCTACACTGAAGAAATCATAGGGACCTCATCCTCCCTTTAACACTAGTAAGGCTATATGAACCCCGCGATGTTAGAAAGAACTACCTCCACTGACCATACCTCTTCTTCATGATGAGGCACCTATGTACTATCTTGAAGAATGGACTTTAGAGTCTCCAAATTCCTCTCTCTGTATCAACTCTGCTTCATTGTCGTTGCTAACCACTGACTGTAATAAGGTTCCATCTCTAGCTACCCAAAATATTAGTTGTCTGATAGGATAAATCAACTTTCTCATAAACTAGGGAACCTTCTCCTTCTTAATCAGAAGTATAGTTGTGGCATAACGAGCCAAATGGCAAAACATGATCTCATACTCCCAAACAATCATGGTGTCCTGCCTAAAACTCTCAAATCTTATTTGGCTTTCCTCGCGAAGACTCCAAGGAACAAATCGATCATAGAATGCATAAAAAATGTCTCCTAAGTCTTCTAAGGAGATCTACCTAGAAGGAATCTTATACAAGTCCTCCACCACACCCTACCTGGCCCACGGAGTTGGAGGGTGACATATCTTACTCCATATGTCTCTGTAAGTTCGATGATATTTAGTAACACTCTAAATGTAGTTAGGAACTCATAAGCATCCTCAATCTTTCCTCCCTAAAACTAAGGTGGGTCCATCTTTTGGAATCTCTCGTATCTCCGCTGCTCATCATCAATAAAGGCACTAGTCTAATCTCATAATCAGAGTTGCTAGTAGTTGCTCATCCTGGGCCTCGGGGGCCTGCTGCTGATCTTGAGGCTACACCCTCACCCGAGTTTGTAAAGTATCAAGAGTATCAGCTGGGTTACCTACCTTCGCCAAAGTCTCCAACATACCCAGGAGTTTTAAAACTGTATGTTGGAGTAGTAGAGTTGCAGCAAGCTCATGTGGAACCTACTACTAGCTAGGCTCCATAGGTCGCTCAAGGGAGATACTCCGCTCATAGTCCCTCGCCAGTACAGTTCCTCGGCACCGGCCTCTAGCTCATCCTTGGGCATAACCTTTACCCCTATCTAGGGTCTGAATAGTAATATTTGGGGCTATCTCTCCTCGCCTATAACAGCGATTGCTCTGGTCCTCACAATCTGTCAAAAGAACATATGAATACTTAGTACTAATAAAAAGAACCCATGCATAATTGATTAGAATAAAATGAAATAGAGTTTTCTAATAGTCTTCATAGCCTCTCAGGGATAAGTAATGGATATCTCCGCACCGATCCATAAGACTCTACTAGACTGGGCTTGTACATATGTGAGATCGATGAAGTTGGGGTGCTAGTACTAAATTGTAATGATCCAAAATTTGAGTGTGATGGCACTCACCTAACCTACCAAGGTGAGTCAACCCGAAACCCAAACAACTTAACAAAAGTAGCAAAAGCAGAAGATAACTGTCAAAATATATGGATAAGTGAAAGTTAACCACTACAACAATCCCAAGGACTGGTGTCATATGTATAAGCCTCTATATTTAAAATACTTAAATGAAATACAATGTATATTGTCTAGTTCTCAAATAGAACCAAAGCATAAAAGTTGAATACTTAAGGGCTGATGAAGACATAAACAACTACCTCACAAGAAATTTGAAAGCTCAATCCTACAAGAAGGAAGTCTAGAAGGATGGACCGAGCTCACAAGCTACAAAAATGTAGCAAGGGATGAGCACCAAAAAAATGGGTACCTAAGCTAAAGTAATGAAGAACACATGTAACTCCTTAAATCCCAACCACAATCTGCTGAACTACAACCCTAGACTTAGAGAAGTCCTAGCACAATATAATATACAGATCCTAGTAAAATAAATATACCCATCTTCTGAGATAGCATCACAATAAACATGTATATAAGTAAATACAACTCTTACTCAAGATCAGAGACACAATAAGCACACAATCTCATAAATAATATACAATTACTCAAATAGTTATGAGATCAGATGGAGTAAATGTCATGAGATGTATATAATGCAATGCAATGTAAGATAATCCTGATGCGTATTTGTCCTTAAATACACATCCGTCAATCGATTATATGCCTCAAATAGAACCCATGGGGGAATCACATAGACCATGTCTCTGTGAACACCGTCGACAAATGACTCAGTTAATGCTCACCCATTCGAAATGGACCTTATACCCATTTGGAAAAGACCTCAGACCTCAGACCTCCAACATATTACCTCGGCTCGACCATTAGAGATCTCAGCCATAAATACACTTCTTACCTTACTCACATCTAAGCCATAACCATCAGAAGCATCAATGCACAAATAATAATAATAGATGAAACATGCCTAAATGGCGATAATAACTGGCCAAGCCCACAATGTTATGATCTCTATAGCAGAGGCAGGTCTAGTCTAACCCCAAACGGCCTCAATGTTTATCGGATCAACTCAAATATCCTTCTTGGACACAGTGTACCCAAAGAATTCTATCAAACTCAAACAACATTCACACTTGGGATCAACTCAAATATCCTTCTTGGACACAGTGTACCCAAAGAATTCTATCAAACTCAAACAACATTCACACTTGGAAAACTTTGCATACCGTTTCTCCTCCTTGAGCCTCTGGAGTACAATCCTCAAATGCCTCACATGGTCCTTTTTGATGAACACAATCATGAACAAATCTGAATACAGCCAGAACACCGCATTCAATAACTTGAGCTTTTAGAAGCTCTTGTAACACTCATCGGACCAATGAAATACCATATTTTTCTGCATAAGCCTAGTCAAAGGAGCTACAATAGTAGAGAAACTTTGAACAAAACAGTGATAATAACCAGCCAAGCCCATAAAACTATGAATCTTTGTAGCTGAGTTAGGCCTAGTCTAACCCCAAACGGCCTCAATCTTCATCGGATCAACTCAAATACCCTCTTTGTATACCACGTTCCCAAAGAATGCTACCCTTGACAAAAACTAACACTTGGAGAACTTTCATAAACTCTTAAATGAAAAAGGAGATAGAGATATTGAGCTGGGTAAGTTGGCACATTCCTAAAATTATCATGATTTTGGTTATTGTTAAATGAAAAAGGTGATAGAGATATTGAGTTGGGTAAGTTGGCACACTCCAAAAACCATCGTGATTTTGGTTATTGCAGATGGTTCAGAGTTGAGGAGGTAAGATGGGTTATTAATAGGATGAAAAGGAGGAGGGTGATCGGCCCCGATGAGATTTCGGTAGACTTTTGGAAGAACATGGTCAAGGATGGAATGGAGTGGTTGACTAGACTATTCAATGCTATTATGAAAACTGCCAAGATGTCTGATGAATGGAGGAGGAGTACAATGGTTCCATTGTACAAGAATAAGGGAGATATTTAAAATTGTAACAATTATAAGGGTATCAAGTTATTAAGCCATACTATGAAGGTTTGGGAGAGAGTAGTGGAGATGAGGGTATGAAGAGTAGTATCTATCTCAGAGAATCAGTTTGGATTCATGCCGGGGCGGTCTACTACTGCAGCAATTCATCTTGTTTAGAGGTTAGTAGAGAAATATAGGGAAAGTAAGAAGGACCTTCATATGTGTTCATTGATCTCGAGAAAGCATATGACAAAGTCCCAAGGGATGTCCTATGGAGGTGTCTAGAGATGAAAGGTGTCCCAATGGCATATATCAGGGCGATTAAGGATATGTATGATGGAGCTAAAACTAGGGTAAGAATGATGGGAGGAGACTCAGAGTATTTTCCTGTTGAGATGGGACTCCATCAAGGATCTGTGTTGAGCCCTTTCTTGTTTGCCTTGGTGATGGATGAGCTAGCGCAATCTATCCAGGAGGAGGTACCATGGTGTATGTTATTTGTGCATGACATAGTACTGATTACCGAGACTCGAACTAAAGATAATAATAGGTTGGAGGCCTAGAGACACGCCTTGGAGTCTAAAGAATTCAAATTGAGCAGGACCAAAATTGAATACTTTGAGTGCAAATTCAGTGTTGAGGGGGATGAAGCAAACTTTGATGTGAGGCTTGCCACTCAATCAATCCCCAAGAGGGAAAACTTTAAGTATCTGGGGTCCATCATCCAGAATAATGGTGATATCGATGATGATATGACACATCGTATTGGGGCGGCATGGACTAAATGGAGGCTTGCATCTGGAGTATTGTGTAATAAAAAGATACTATCTAAACTCAAAGGTAAGTTCTATAGATTGGTGGTTAGACCTTCTTTGCTATATGGGGTGGAATGTTGGCCAATCAAAAAGGCACATGTCCAGAAGATGCATGTCGCAGAGATGAGGATATTGTGACCCTAGATAGGAAGAAGTGAAGGTTGCGAATCAGAGTAGTAGGCTAATTGGTAGGGTTAGGTGGATGCAAAGGTTAGGTGGAGGATGTGTTTTCTTTTTTTGTGTTCACATTATCTGTCTTATATGTGTTAGTTGTATCATATTTATATATTGCTATGTGTTATTCATTACTAGTCACTCTTTGTGTTCCCTGTCCTTTCCTTTTTGTCATATCTAGTCCTTTCTGCTTATGGGTTTTGAGAAGAGGGTTCCCAGGAAATAGCCTCTCTACTTCTATGAGGTAGTGGTAAAGTCTGCGTACATTATACCCTCTCCAGACCCCACTTTAGGATTACACTGGGTATGTTATTGTTGTTGTTGTCGTTGTTGTTGTTGGAGAACTTTGCGTACAACTTCTCCTCCCTGAGCCTCTGGAGTATAATCCTCAAATGCCTCAAATGGTCCACCTACGTCTTGGAATGGACTAAGATATCAGTGATGAACATAATCATGAAGGAATCTAGATATGGCCTGAACACCTCATTCATCAGCTCCATGAATGTTGCAGGGGCGTTAGTCAAATCAAAAGACATAACCAGAAATTCATGGTGGCCATACCTGGTTTGAAATGTTGTCCTGGCTATATCAGATAGCTGAGTTCGAAGCTAATGATATCTGAACCTCAAGTCAATCTTAGAAAGGGCTGCTCCATTGAGATGATCAAATATGTCATCTATACTAGGAAGGGGGTACTTGTTCTTGATAGTCACTTTGTTCAACTATTTATAATCAATACATACCCTCATGGATCCATACTTCTTTTTTACAAACAGGACTACAACAACCCATGGTAAAACATAAGGGCGAATAAAGCTCTTGCTCAACAAATCCTGGAGTTGCTCCTTTAACTCCTCCAATTCAGTTGGACCCATCTAATAAGGAGTGATAGAAATGGGCTTAATGCCCAGCTTAAGGTCAAAAGCAAAATCAATATCCCAATCAGGAGGAAATCTAGGTAGATCAGTAGGAAACATATCCAAAAACTCATAAACTACTGGAATAGACTCCACAGAAGGTGACTCAGCAGCACTATCACGAATAAAAGCCAAATAAGACAATCACCCTCGATCAATCAATGTTTGAGCCCAAATATAAGATATCACCTTACTAGGATAGGAAGCCTTTGAACCAGCCCACTTAATCCTCGGTCTACCTAGCATGGCTAAGGTGACGATCGTAGCATAACAATCAAGAATAGCATTATCCAGAGACAACTGATCTATACCTAGAATAACATCAAAATGTACCATATCCAATATAGTAAAATCTATCCAGGTCTCAACCCTTGCCAAAGTAGCAAGATAGGATTGATACATCCAAT
>DF361014.1:2261-37266 GCA_000787875.1 Solanum virginianum | reverse complement strand
GTTACATCCAATCCACTACTAAGGGCTCTCCTACTGAGGTCAAAACATAAACCGACACAGACATGGAATCATAAGGCAACTCAAACCCCACATAGAAATAAGTAGACACATTTGAATAAGTAGATACAGGATCAAATAACATAGATGCAGGGTGATGGAAAATTGGAACGATACCTGTGATCACTACATCGGAGGCCTCTTCCTCAGGTCTACCTGGAAAGGCATAACAATAGGCACATCGGCCTCCATTCATAGAAGCTGATCCTCTACCACCTGAAGGTGTGAAAGTATCACCTGCTTCCCCACCACCGGTATGCATAGCTTTGTCAGTTTGACCTCTACCTCGGTCCCGGGACTATAGGGTTAAGCCTCTAACTGGTGGTGCCAGATCTCAAATAGGTGCTATGAAGTATGAACTGTAGGGCATAGAATGAATCTTTCTAGGGCACTGGTTAATCATATGATCAGGAGATCCACACCTAAAGCAAGAGCTTGGGGTGGACCACTGCTATGAAGGAGCATGAGGGATGTTGTAACTCCATGGCCTGTGGGCCTTTATTGAGAACCGGATGAATTCTACCCTAAATCGAAGAAGTCATAGGGACCTTGTCCTCTCTTTGATGCTGGCAAGGTTGTATGAATCCCATGATATTGGAAAGAACTACCTCCTCTGACCATACCTCTGCCCCATGATGAGGCACATGTACATGCATACTATCCTGAAGAATAAAGTACTTTAGAGTCTCCAAACTCCTCTCTCTACATCAAATCCTCCTCCTTGGTAGTTCTAACCACTAACTGAAATAAGGCTTCATCCCTAGCTACCTAATATATCGACTGTCTCATAGGATAAATCAACCTTCTCATAAATCGGTGAACTTTCCCCTCCTCAGTCAAAAGTATAACTGTGGCATAATAGGCCAACTGGCAAAACATGATCTCATACTCCAAAACAGTCATAGTGCCCCATCTCAAACACTCAAACCGTAATTGGCTTTCCTCGCGGAGACTCCAAGGAACAAATCGATCATACCATGCATCAAAAAATGTCTCCCTAGTCTTCTGAGGAGATTCAGCTAGAAGGAATCTCATATAAGTCCTCTACCACTCCTTAGCTAGTCCACGGAGCTGGAGGGTGACATATCTCACTCTATGTGTCTTTGTCAATCCCATGATGTTTAGTAACACTCTACATGTAACCTGGAACTCGTGAGCATCCTCTATCTTCCCACCGTGAAACTAAGGTGGGTCCATCTTTTGGAATCTCTTATATCTAAGTTGCTCATCATTAATAAAGGCAGCAACTGGTTGAATCTCATCAATCATAGCTAGTAGTAGTTGCTAATCCTGAACCTGAGCCTCGGGGGCCTGCTGCTGATCCTGAAGTTACAACTTTACCCGAGTCTATGAAGTATCGATCGTGTCAGTTTGGCTAGCTGCCTGCCCCAAAGTCTCCAACACATCCAGGACTCTCAAAACTGTATCTTGGAGTAGTAGTATTACAGCAAGCTCATATGGAACCTGTTACAGTCTAGGCCCCATAGCTGGCTCAGAGGAGATACCCAACTCATAGTCCCTCGCTGGTGTAGCTCCTCTGCCCCAACCTCTAGCTCATTCTTGGGCATGACCCCTAACTCTATCTGGGGTCTGAATAGCAATATTCGGGGCTGCCTCTGCTCAACCTGTAGCAGTGGTAGTTTTGGTCCTCGCCATCTGTCAAAAGGACATATTAACATATAGCACTTATGAACAAACCCATGCACAAATTGATTAGAATAAAATGACAAAAGAGTTTCCTAACAGTTTTCATAGCCTCTCAAGGATAACTAACGGACATCGCCACACCAAACCTTAAGACTCTAATAGACTGGGCTTGTACACATGTGAGACCAATGAACTTGGGGCTCTGATACTAAATTATCACAAGTAAAAATTCAAGTGCGATAGCACTCACTCAACCCACCAAGGTGAGTCAACCCAAAACCCAAGAAACTTAACAAGAGCAACAAAAGCAGAAGATAACTATCTAAATATATAGATAACGAAAGTTAACCACTACAACTATCCCTGGACTGGTGTCACATGTACAAGCCTATATATATAAAATACTCAAATGAAATACAAGGCATAATGTCTAGTTCTCAAATAGAACCAAAATATAAAAGTAGAATTCTCAAGGCCTGATTAAGACATAAGCAGCTACCTTACAAGAAAACCCAAAGCTTGATCCCACAAGAAGGAAGTCTAGCAAAATAGACCGGGCTCACAAGCTATAACAATGTAGCAAGGGGTGAGCACCAAAAAATAACATACTCAGCAAATGGAACTAACCTAAGCTAAAGCAATGAAAAAGACAAGTAACTTCTTAAGTCCCAATCACAATCCGCCATACTAGAACCTTGCTCTCAGAAAAGTCCCAGTACAATATAATATACAGATCCTAGTAAAATAGATATACCCATCATATGACATAGCATCACAATATACATTTATACAAGTAAATACAACTCTTACTCAAGATCAAACATATAATAAGTACACAATGTCACAACCCAAGCCTAGGGCCTAGACATGACATGACGAATAAGGAACCCAAAGGAACCCCAAAGAAGCCTCTTAGCATATCACTACACACCCTTGGTTGCGGAAGCATTTGAACAACAACAAGAGATAGTAAATAGGGATAAAGTGGCTAAGGGAAAACTTTAATACCAAAGAAACATGACAAGCCAATAGAGTATAGCAGAAATACATTATAAGGTTCTAACAACACCTCTATTACATAGATAGGAGCGAGGACCACGACAATCTTCGAGGTCACCCTTAAAGTCATAAGTTCCCAACATAGAGAAAGTCAATACATAACATGAAAATCAAGAGATATATGTCCTTGGAGTTGGGGACTTTCTAACTTACTTGAGAGAAATCGTACTAGCCACATGAAAGAGGAGAATGATCAAGTGGGGCTTTGGTTCCTACATTGTAACATCATGTAGCCATAGAGTACGAGTTAGTATGTTTGAATGTACTAAGTATGTGTGATGCAATGTAACAATAGATAGGCATCATAATCAAAATGCATAATTAGGCAATGGATGAGCATACACAATATGGCATACATGAATGATACTTAAAGTAAAACATGCTCGAAAATAATCATTCTTACATAGTTTGTTCAACACAATAAGGTGACATGATTAGATCATCCAAATACCTTATACTGGAGGGTGAGTGGTATAGGACGTCATAACCCCTTCTAGTAGGTAATGGTTAGTATATGAAAGTAGAAGGATGTCATAGTTCGTAACCCCTACATGCACACATAATATAATAAAAAGTGTCAAATCACACATGAGGGTGAGGTGTACCACATAGTTCATAACCCCGTCATGGGAAACTAAAATAGTAAGTAGCATTGATTCATACATAAGGTTGAGGCACATAACATAGTTCATAACTCCTTTATGTAGTAATTGGTCTTGTACTAGAGGGTGAGGCATACCACATAGTTCATAACCCCATCTAGTAGGCTTCCATCCACCAACACTTGGTAATACCCTCAAGTAATGTACTTTAAAACCCCTCATCAAATCTCAAATTAGATCATAGATCCACAGGTCAAAACATGCTTAAATAATCACACTTTAATGAAACTCCAATGTAGTTCATAGTCAAATTCATATTAACTAAGACCCATAAGTAATTCTACTTAGAAATATGAAATTCATGTAAAAATGAGACTTGGGCACCATAGGTGCAAGGACCCAATGGTTGAAACTCACATAACTTAGACTTTGAGTTTCTTAAAATTGGGTTGTGAAAGACTTGAAGTTTGGAAGTGGGTCTTGGAATCTAAAACTTGTTCTTGAGTTTTCTTGAATTTGTATTGGGGTTTTGATGGAGGCTCTTGAGAGAATTTGAGAGTGTATTTGAGATGAGAGTAATGACTTTGATCCTTTGGAATAGGGTTAAGGCCTTTTAGGGAGGTTAGGATAGCATTAGAAGTCTGAAAAGATCATTAGAATAAATAAAATTTATGAAATTGCCATTAGTGAAATGGAGGAAAAATTGACCAAATGATGCCTCAATAAGGCCCACAGGGGTCGTGTGACACTCCATAGGTCGTGTGAAGTTCTCGTAAGATAATACTTAGACTCGAAATTGGAATTGGAACACTTGAGAAAAGGTTATCGTCAACGTCACCGTGATGGGCCACATTCACGGGCTGTATGATGCTACATGGTCCATGTAGTGGTCTATCCAACTATCCTTAGAGAAGAAAATTGTGGCCAGGCCACCCCACGCCTAGTCTCACAGCTCATGAAGCAAGCCATAGCTTATGAAGATGGTCGTGGCACAACACTTAATCAAAAACTCCCTCCCATGCTTACCTTCCTCACTTGCACACACTCCACGACCAACCACACGGTCAGTGGCAAGCCATACGACCCCTGCCACTGGCCGTGTCACATGACTTAGGCCAAAACAAGCCTTTTCCAGCTCAAGGTTGCCCAGACGGCCCATCCAACACCTCACTTCCTGTCAAGCTACCAGTGTGGTTTCACTGCACGGGAGGGTCTTATAAAAACCGTCATAACTCCTTCATCCAAACTCAAAATGAGGTGAAACCAAGTGTTTTGGAAAGATAACTCAAAGGGCTTTCATTGGCATATTATCCAGCTCCAAGTATGCTAAAATTTATGCTTGATTAAAGTTGACCCTTGTATGAACCAACACCCAACACTCAACTCGTAGGGAAGTCTTGAACTTGTCTAAGTACAAGAAGTCTCCCACAACCCTAACACACTCCCAACCTAACCAAATAAGACTTAAAACATTGGTATATAAGAGCATGGAGTTGTAGGGTGTCATACACAATCTCATAAATAATATATAACTACACCAAACAGATATGAGATCAGATGGAGTGGATATCATAAGATGTAGACAATACAATGCAATGTAAAATAATTATGATACATATTTTTCCTAAAATACACATCCGTTGATCAATTATATACCTCAAACGAAACCCATGGGGGTCTCACATAGACATGTATCAGTGAACACCGCCGGCAAAGAACTTAGCTAATGCTCACCTGTTTAGAGAAAATCTTAGGCCCATTTGAAAAAGACCTCAGACCTCCAGAATATTACCTCGGCTCTACCGTTAGAGACCTCGACCACAAATCTACTTGTTGACATACTCACATCTCGATCGTAGTCATCACAAGTATCAACACCCAAATAATAATAATAGATGCAATGTGCATGATCATAACTATATCATAATATTAACATCAAAATGATCTCATTATCTCAATACCATCAATATCTCAAAATATCATATATCGTCACACACTAGTCGGAACTATTTTCCTTTGGCTTTTCATCACGAATGGAACATGAACTCATAAATATCATCATAACACAAGTAATCAATGCAATAAGTAATGGTTAAGCCTACAATGATATATTTTTACTTCCAAATACTCAATTTCACACACATAAGAGTATACAAGGTTCATTCCTACTTAACGAAAGATTAGAAGTCTACTTGTCTCAAATAAAGTCTCAAAATTAAGAAGACATCACTGCTTTTCCCCTTCTATGATATTCCAAATTACCATAATCTATTCAAATATGGCACCACAATTACAAAATGAATCTAATGACACTAAAATTAATTAATTCAGAGAGAAAGGGTAAAATGGTCAAAAATCCCATTCTGAAAAGCATAGCCAAAAACTAAAAATTAATGGATGAAAAGATTCTACTCGTAACAAGGAATTCAACAGTGAAAATTATTTCAAAAATGGAGTTTAGATGAGGGACAAATCAATTATTTAAGTTTAGGAAACTCAATCTCGAAAATCCCCAAATCCCACCATTAAATCCCCAAATTTAGAAGTTTAGATGACATATTAATCAATGAAAATTGTTGAAATAGGTTAGGAAATAATTATCCAATCTATTTGCCTTCAAAACCTCGAAAATCCTCTCTTATAATGAAGCTTGAAATGTAAAAATATTGTGAAAATGAGTTAAGTAATGTTTTATAGAAAGACATTGTTCAGGCATCAAAAGTGCTCTGCGAACGCGGACCCTTATCTGCAAATGCAAAGACCAAAGATGGTTAAGCATCCGTAAATGTAGAGGCTTGGCTGCTAGATCTCTGCAAAAGCGGAGTACTAGTGCCTGATACACCAGAAATAGCAATGCACTAGCAACACAACTCAAACAAAAACAAGAATTGGACCTTCAAAAATTCATTCACAATATATATGTATAAAATTAAATCCAAGTCTTACCCAAGATCAGAGACATAATAAGTATACAATCTCAAAAATAATATACAACTACACCAAACAAATATAAGATAAGATGGAGTGGATGTCATGACATGTATATAATACAATGCAATGTTAAATAGTCATGATGCATGTCTGTCCTAGAATACACATCCACTGATCATAGATATGCCTCAAATGGAACCCATGGGGTCTCACATAAACCATGTACTCATAAACACTACCAGCAAAGACCTCGACTAATGTTCACTTATTTGGAAAAGACCTCAGACCCGTCCAGGAAAGACCTTTGACCACCGGCATATTACCTCAACTCTACTAGTAGAGACCTCAACCACAAATTCACTTTTTACTGTAAGGACCTAGATTTTTGTATAGTTTTAGTGATGCTTGAATTAGATTTTGAAAAGTTTTGGACCAAGGTGACACCTTATGGAACATCCAAGCTTGATCTAAGTTCACTTTCAAGACTTCAATTCAAGCTTATTTATGTTGCTTAAGGCCATCATGAGTCTCCTACATCAAGTTGAGTTCAAAGGAATTCTATTTCCTAAGTTTTTCACAAGTCATGCATGTTGTTGAAGGCCATCATAGGTCCCCTATATCAAGCCAGGTTTGAAGGGATATCCGTTAGCTAAGTTTTACACAAGTACCAGTAGATGGGTCAACTTTAAAGGGGTATATCTCTTAGCACAAAAGGAAATAGGTGGCCCACGACCTACCAAATGAAATCTCTTTGAGTTCACTTTCTAATGCATTTGTTTTCACCTCATTTTGAGTATGGATGAAGGACTTATGACCGTTTTCGTGAGACTCTCCTGTGCAGCTATGTCGCACGGATAGTTTGACGAGCAGTGTTGTACTGGACCAACCATTTGGATGTCTTGGGGCCGGAAAAGGCCATTTTTGGACTAAAGGATAGGAAGCCCTTTGATTTAGCTTCATAACGTACTTGGTTTCACCTCATTCCGATATCGAATGAAGGAGTTTTGATCATTTTTGTGAGACCCTCTTGTGTAGTGGTGTCAAATAGAAGCTTGACGGGCCCGTTTGGGTCAGCTGGGATTGGAAAAGGCCATTTTTTTCCTAAGGAATGTGACACGGCCAGTGGCAGGGGCCGTGCTTGCCACTGACCATGTGGAGGGTCGTGAAGTGTGCAAATGAGACAACGTTGACATGAGGGGGAGTTTTGTGGCTAAGTGTTGTGCCACGGCCATCTTCATGGGTCGTGGCATGCTTGAAGAGCCATTTGGACAGGCGTGGAGCCTCTTGCTCCCATTATTACTACCAAGTATAGTTGGATGGACCACTACATGGTCCATGTAACACCACACGGTCTGTGAAAGTGGCTGCCAAAGTGACGTCAATGCTAACTTTTTCTCAAGTGTTCCAATTCAAATTTTAAGTCTAAGTCTTATTCCACAATCACTCTACACGACCCGTGGAGTGCCACACAACAAGTTAAACCTCCAGTAAGGGCACACTTTGTCAAAATTTTCATCCATTCACTAATACCATTTTTGTAAAATTTTAATTATTCTAGTGACCTTTTTGGACTTCCAATGCTATCTTAACCTCACCAAAAGACCTAAACCCTATTCCAAAGGATAAAACTACTCTCATCTCAAATAAACTCTCAATTCTCTCAAAATCCTCCATCAAGATCCCAATACAAATTCAAGGAAACTCAAGAGCAAGCTTTGGATTCCAAGACCCACTTCCAAACTTCAAGCCTTTCACAACTTAATTTCAAGAAACTCAAAGTCTTAGGTATGTGGGTTGATCCTTGATTCCTTCCAATCAAGGAGACCCAAAATTATTTTCAAGAAAACCTACATGGAATTTACTTACTTAAATTTGGGGTTTTGAATATTATGATTCCTAAAATTCTATTGATGCATGAGAAATGTTTATTTGATGATTTTAATGTGATTTAAACCATTATATGAAGGTTCACTTTGGGTTTATGAAATTATAAGTAGGCATATCCCTTCTTAAAGGCTTTTTTATGCATGGGTGAACTTGTGTTGGATTTAAATATGGATTTAATGGTGTATTACTTTAATTTCACAATATATTGTTTATTTTGGATCTACTCCTAATTACCTATGCCTTTTTCATATCATATATAGCATATGCATTCATGTTCATGAGAATTTATGAAAATTATATTAGGGTTAAGCCCAATTATGTTTTATGATATGGTTTTGATGAAATATTGGATATGACAAGAATGTGATCACATATATGTCTATTGAGTATGGTTCTTTGAGCATTTTAGGTGCTTGCACTATTTTGTATATGAATGGGTTATTTCTATGCATGAGTATATTGACTATAAAGCTATGATTTTGGCATTTGAGTCTAAGTATGAATTTTTATTAATGGTATTTGGCTTTGAAGAATAAGGATGCATTGAAATGATCTTGGAAATGAATATTGTCTTTGAAAGCATGTATATATATACATATATGTATTCTTGTGGAATGACGACTTAGCACTGATTGATTGAGGGTTTGCTCTCTTTCCTTGAACTATGTGCCTAGCATAGGTTTCCTTTCCGAAATGGGAGTTGTCTCGTAAGGAAAGATGCCTCCGAAATGGGAGTTGTCCCGTAAGGAGAAGAAATACTTTGATTTGATTTGTGATTTGTGAAAATCCTATCTGAAATGGGAGTTGTCCCATAAGAAAGGTTACTTCATGCGAAATGGGAGTTGTCCCGTAAGGTGAAGTATGGTCTACCCTTGGCAAGTAGACCACCTCTTTACTGATGAGGGGATTTCATCGGGATTCCAAGTAATAGCTTGCTTGATCTTACTCATGTCGGTTAAGGTCACATCCCCATTATATATGAGCATCATTTGCATTCATGTATCATGAATTTCATAGCATCTTGTTATATTACATTCCTTGCTGTAAATCTCTTTCTACATTATGTGCCCTCATCATCTAACATTAATATGTAGGTTTTGGTAAGTTACATGCATTGCACCCCGCATACTTAGTACATTCAAATGTACTAACACATACTTTTGCCTACATGATCTCACCATGTAGGGACCGGAGATTACTTTCATCCACCGTTTAATGGCTAGCTCGGATTTTGAGACATTGGTTGTGGTGAGTCCTATCTTCCAAGGACAAGCCACCATTCCTCTACCTTAAGTTGCTTTTGTTTATGTTATCTATACTTTGAGGGTGAGCCCGGAACATGTCTTGGCCCCTGTCCTATCTTATGACTAGAGGCATTGTTGGACATCTTGTAGAGTTTCGTTGGATCTATGTGTTATGTGTTGTATTTGAACCTTATGATCATGGTTATCTTTTTGTTATGGCTATTATGGTTTGATTATGGGAATTATGCTATATATGTATGTTTGATATGGAAGTGTAGAAGATCCTAAGTCCCAAATTGCCCCCAGAGCGTGAGTCATACTTACCCGCCCCTTAGTCATTATTTGTTATATGCTATGTGAATTCATGCTAATGCTTTTTCCTAAGATATCTCTATAGCGTGAGTCCTACTTTCCTGTCGCTTAGAACTATGTGTTTAATTTTGAATGCGCTTTCAGATCGATGATGTGAATTTGGATACTTTGAGGCTTGTTTGGGGATTCTCGTGTTCCCATTTTCCATGTCACTCCTAGATCCCAGGTTTGGGTCTTGACAGAGATGGTATCAGAGCACTAGGGTTATATATGGTCCTCGGAGTCCAACATTTCACTTCACGTAGAGTCTTATTCATTGGTGTGAGACGCGCCACATCTATGGGTAAGAGGTTACAAGGCATTTTATGAAATGTTTCTCTTTTTTATGATCCTTATCATGCCATGGAATGTGTCTTAAGATTTTTTGTCTCTATCCCTCTCTACCGAATAGGGAGAGTTACTTCGGGCTTGTAATTCAATCCTAGCCAAGGGAGGATGTTGTAGCTGATCTTATAGATGAGGTTTGACGGGAGTTGGTGTAGAGTGTGCATTGTTTGACAAGCTTGCTCCTTTGGGTATTTGGAGTTTTCTTGGGTTAGCTGGTTCTTACATAAGGTTTGTTGAATTTTTCTCATCTATTGTATCTTTATTGACCAGGATGACTCAAAAGTAGGCCAAGTGGGTATGGTTGGGTGAGTGTGAGGAGAGTTTTTAGACTTTGAAAGACTGGCTTATATTGGCTCTTCTTTTGGTATTACTGGATGATTTATATTGGTTGGGGGTGTGTTGTGATGCTTCTCGGACTGGGTTGGGTTTTGTATTTATGGAACATGGTGATGTGATATCTTATGCGTCGCTGTAGTTGAAGGTGCATGAGTGTAATTATCCTTGACTTATGATCTTGAGTTAATTAGCGGTGGTGGTATTTACTGTGAAATTTGGAGACACTATTTGTATGTGGTGTATGTTGATGTCTTCACCGATCACAAGAGTTTGCAATATGTGTTCATTCAAAGGGACCTTAACCTGAGGCAAATGAGAAGGTTGGAACTCCTAAAGGGCTACGACGTGAGTGTATGATATCATCCCAATAAGGCAAATATTGTAACTGGTGCTCTTAGTTGACTATCTATGGGAAGTGTGGCTTATAGGGGTGAAGGGTAGGAGGAGTTGGCCAAAGATGTTTACTGTTTGACTAGTTTGGATGTTAGGTTGGCTGACTCTAATGATGGTGGTATCTATGTTCGGAATAGGGTCAAATCTTTGTGGATGTGGATGTTAAGAGACGGTAAGACTTATACCCACCCTTGGTTGAGTTAAAGAATTTGGTTGTAGGAAAGAAGATAGAGGTTTTGTCCCAAGGGCGAGATGGTGTAATTTGGTACCAAGATCGATTGTATGTTTTGGACGTTGATGGTCTTACGGATATAATCATGAGTAAAGCCTATAACTTTTATTATTCTATTCATTTGAGATCTACTAAGAGGTACTATGGTTTGAGAGAAGAGTATTGGTCGCATGGTATGAAGAAGGATATAGCCAAGTTTGTATTTGAATGCCCTAATTGTCAATGAGCGAAGGTTGAATACCAAAGGGTTGATGGTTTGACTCAAGATATTGAAATTCCTACTTGGAAGTGGGAAGAGGTGATTATGGATTTTTTGGTGGGTTTGCCTCTGGCCCGAAAGTAATTTGGTTTATTTTGGGGTATTGTTGACCGAACGACTAAGTTGGCTCATTTCTTATTGGTTGAGACTAGTTTTAATGTTGGGGACAATTCAAACTTTGGTGGACATGATGTGGTCTTGTGTGTTAGAATTCAAGGTTAATTGTGGTAATCATCTACTGCTAATTGAGTTTGCTTGCAATAGTAGTGTTCATGCTATCATTGGTACGGTGCCATTTGGGGCTTTGTGGGGTAGAAGGTGTAGGTCTTTGGTGGGATGGTTTGGGTTAGATGAGATGACTTCTATGGGCTTGGGTTTAGTGTTGGAGGCTATGGTGTGAGTGGGATTAGTTAGGGAAACGTTGGGGATGGTTCTAAGTCATCTAGTTGGTTTTACTTAGATATTGGAGAGAGGGATCATGAGTCTTGTATTGGTTATTGGATGGATGTGAAGGTATCACTTATTAAGGGTTTGATGCCTTTTGGAAAGGGAGGTCAGTTAAGTTTTTCGGTATTTAGGCCTTCATGAGATTGTTTAGCGGTGCGGGAATGTGGCCTATATATTGGATTTGCCTACGGATTTAAGCTTTATTCATTCAGTTTTTTATGTGTCTAAGTTGAGAAAGTTGGTTGGTGATACTAGTGCTATTGTTCCTTTGGAAGGCGTTGTGGTTGAGGATAACTTGTCTTATGAGAAAGTCCTGATTGATGTGTTGGATGGGCAAGTGGTGAGGCTTCGCAATGGAGATCAACATATTGAAAGTGCTACGTGGGGAGTGGAATCAAATAGGATGCAATAACACCTCTATCCTTTCCAATCTACTCAAGCCCATTGTATTAGGTTCTTGTTCTCAATTGTCTTTATTCGATTTATGCTCTTGAGTCTTATCGCCATGCCATGCGATATCTGTTGTTCTGGGCTTAGGTTTTCTTTTTTGGTGTTTTTTACTGATTTGAATGCGTTTGATATGTATTTTAATGATTTGATGATTTTTAAATGGTGAATTATGCATTGTACCTTGTATTTAGACATTTCATGTTCTAATTCAATCCTTTCAAGCCTTATTCTTCCACATTCGAGGACAAATGTTCCCAAGGGGGAGATGATGTAAGGACCCAAATTTTTGTATAGCTTTAGTGACGCTTAAGATTGGATTTCAAAAAGTTATGGACCAAGGTGACACCTTATGGAACATCCAAGCTTGATCTAAGTTTACTGTCAAGATTTTAATTCAAGCTCATTTATATTTTTTAAGGCTATCATTGTTCCCCTACATCAAGCCAAGTTCGAATGGATTTCTGTTGGCTCAGTTTGACAGAAGAATTGATAGAATGGTAAACTTCAAAGGGGTATATCTCTTCCCTTAAAGGGAACTGGGTGGCTCGACATATCAAATGAAATCCCTTTGAGTTAGCTTTACAATGCACTTGGTTTCACCTTATTTGAAGTTCGGATGAAGGAGTTATGACCGTTTTCGTGAGATCCTCCTGTGCAGTAATGTCACACGGATAGTTTAATGGGCAGTGTTGCCTTGGATGGGCCATTTGGATGGCTTGGGGATGGAAAAGGCCATTTTTGGCCAAAAAAATGGGAAGCCCTTTTAGTTAGCTTCGCAACACACTTTGTTTAACCTCATTCTGATGTCAGATGAAGGAGTTCTGATTGTTTTTGTGAGACCCTCTTGTGTTGTGGTATCAAACCGACAGCTTGACGGGCAGTGATGCCTTTGACGGGCCATTTGGGTCAGTTGGGACTGCAAAAGACCATTTTGTCCAAAGAAATGTGACATAGCTAGTGGCACGGGCCGTGTGGCTTGCCACTGACCGTGTGGAGGGTCGTGAAGTGTCCAAATAAGACAAAGTTGACACTAGGGGGAGTTTTATTGCTAAGTATTGTGCCACAGCCATCTTTACAGGTCATGGTATGCTTGACAAGTCGTCTGGCCAGGCATGGAGCCTCCTATTCCCATTTTTCCCATGATGTATGGTTGGACGGACCACTACACGGTCTGTGTAACACCACACAATCTGTGAAAGTGACTGTCAAAGTGACCTTGATGCTAACATTTTCTCAAGTGATCCAATTTGAATTTTGAGGCTATGTATTGTTCCACTGTTCACTCCACACGACCTATGGAGTGCCACACGGCTAGTCAAACCTCCAGTGAGGGCACACTTTGTCAAAATTTCCATCCCATTACTAAGGGTGTTTTCATAAATTTTAATTACTCTAATGACCTTTTTCGACTTCTAATGTTATCTTAACCTCACCAAAAGACCTAAACCCTATTCCAAAGGATCAAACTCATTACTCTGATCTCAAATACACTCTAAATTCTCTCAAGAGTCAAGACCGCAATATAAATTGAAGAAAACTCAAGAGCAAGCTTTGGATTCCAAGACCCACTTCCAAACTTCAAGCCTTTCACAACTCAATTTCAAGAAACTTAAAGTCTTAGGTATGTGGGTTGATCCTTGATTCCTTCCCATCAAGGAGACTTAAAATAAATTTCAAGAAAACCTACATGGACTTTGCTTACTTAAATTTGGGGTTTTAAATATTATGATTCCTAAAATTCTATTGATGCATGGGTAGTATTTATTTGATGATTTTAATGTGATTTAAACCATTATATGATGGTTTACTTTGGGTTTATGAAATTACAATTAGGCATGTCCATTCTTAAAAGCTTTCTTATGCATGGGTGAACTTATGTTTGATTTAAATGTGGATTTAATGGTATATTTACTTTATTTTCACAATATATTGTTGATTTGGATCTAATCCTAATTATCAGTGCCTTTTTCATATCATACATAGCATATGCATTCATGTTCATCATAATTTACGGAAATTATATTATGGGTGAAGCCCAATTTTGTTTTATGGTATGATTTTGATAAAATGTTGGCTATGACAATATCGTGATCATATATATGTCTATTAATTATGGGTCTTTGACCATTTTGGGTGCTTGCACCATTTTGTATAGGAATAGGCTATTCCTATGCATGAGTATTATGACTATAAATTTACGATTTTCGCATTTGAGCCTATGTATGAATTATTAAGAATGGTGTTTGGTTTTTAAGCCCAATTGTGCATTAAAATGATTTGGAAAATGAATATTGCCTCTTTGAAAGTATGTATATGTATAATATAAGTATTCTTGTGGGACGACGACTTAGCATCGATTGATTGAGGAGGTGCTCTCTTTCCTTTAACTATGTGCCTAGCATAGGTTTCGTTTCCAAAATGGGAGTTGTCTTCTAAGGACTAATGCCTCTTAAGTGGGAGTTTTCCCCTAAGGAGAAGAAATACTTTGATTTGATTTGTGATTTGTGAAAATCCTATCCAATATGGGAGTTGTCCCATAGGGAAGGTTACTTCATGCGAAATGGGAGTTGTCTCGTAAGGGGGAGGATGGTCTATCCTTGGCAAGTAGTAAGGAATGTTATTTTATGCGAAATGGGAGTTGTCTCGTAAGGGGGAGTATGGTCTATCCTTGGCAAGTAGACCACCTCTTTACCAATGAGGGGATTTTATTGGGATTCTAACTAATAACTCACTTGGTCTTACTCATGTCGGTTAAGGTCACACCCCATTATATATGAGCATCATTTGCATTCATACTTCATGAATTTCATAGTATCTTGTTGTATTATATTCCTTGTTGTAAATCTCTTTCTACATTATGTGCCCTCGTTATCTAATATTGATTTGCAGGTTTTGGTAAGTTACATGCATTACACCCCACATACATAGTATATTCAAACTTACTAACACATACTTTTGCCTACATAATATCACCATATAGGGACCACAGATACTTTCATCCAGCATTCGATGGCTAGCTCAAATTTTGAGACATTGGTTGTGGTGAGTCCTATCTTCCTAGGACAAGCCACCATTCCTGTACATTAGGTTACTTTTATTTATGTTATCTATACTTTGAGGGTGAGCCCAGAACATGTCTTGGCCCCCATCCTATCTTATGACTAGAGGCATTGTCGGACATATTGTAGACTCTCGTCGGATCTATGTGTTATGTGTTGTATTTGAACCTTATGATCATGGTTATTGTAACACCCACAACTTATGTGTACTATTCCTTTGCATATGGAACATGATATGAATTGGTAGAAGGAGCGCCAATTTTAAAAGTGCATAATATTTGAACGGGAGGGCTATATTTGCATATAGCGCTTAAGACGAGCGAGGGCATATAAGTTTTAAGACACATTGGGGAGTTAGAGGCCTTAAGTTAGGTTACAGGATTGAGGTGCTAGTTGGACTTAAGAAGCTAGGAGGTGAGTCACCTACATGCTTAGCTTAAATTATCTAGCTAAACAAAGACGAGGCCTAGCGCCGAATTTGTCCAAGTCTGATAAAGAATAAACTCCAAGTTAAGGGTGTAATTTTGGCCCATGTTTTCACTTCATAAATGGACTATATTTTCAGCCCAAGAAGAATATATAAAGATCCCAAGGACATCACAATTCATTTGATAATTTAAGCCCAAACTAACTAAAGAGAAAGAAGAAAAATGGGCAGCAGAGGCCCATCAATTTGGAGCCCCTTAAGGCCAAGTGGAAGGGGAAAGAAGCTGCATCACCAGCTTAATAAAGTACAGCTAAAAATTCTGTAGTAAGTTGGCCAAAAGTCCCCTTTAAAAAGGATTTAAAACAGCTCCCTTAAGACATTTTAATTTGGACAAAAAAATCTGCATTTCTAGGTTACTTTGTGCTCTCTTTCGACTTATACAAAGTAGCCCTCACAAACTCACAAGGGTTCCTAAAGCAGACATAAAACTTTTGGTTAAAGGTAAGTAAATCTACTTGTGCATTTAGTATGGTTTGTTTATGAAAAACAAGAAGTATATGCTAGTTATGCTTGTGCTAGAAATTTGGACAGCATGTCTCCTAAGGATGGTTGTCCATTTTTTCTTGTTAATTAAGAGGCTTTTATCTTCTTAGTTGGCTGAATTATAAAGTAAGACTTATGTTTTTTACATGGTTTAGCTTGTTAGGGATGTAACCAAGCTACTGCACTACTTTTACAGTCAGTAAAAGTGAGTTCTTATATGGTATCGCAATTGTGTTCTTAATACGAACTTGTGGGCTGGTAGTAGGAAATTGTTGTTCCATGACCTTCGCCTACTTTGGGACAATTTCTAGACTATTATACGACTAGTTTTATATGTAAATAATGTTGGATATAGTCTGGTTAAAGTTGAAATTGGTTCAGGATTGTTGACATCAGAATGTAGCAAGAATACATATTGGATGCTGTCAATTTGTGTATTGTGTATGATTGTTCTGTCTTGTACATTGTGAGCTACTGTAAGACTATTAGGGGTCTAAAACAAGTTGTATATTACATGTACATAAGAATGGTTATTAGGAAATACAATTATAAGTGGAAAGGTTGAAAGAATGGCTTTGGGTCGCTAAATACAAACTTGTTGCCCGAATGTTACTATTTTATAAGATTGGACTTGCAAGAAGTCTTTCTTTTCTTATCTACTAATAACAATATTAGTGCCTACTCTAGTGTAGATAAATATTTGAGGGAAAAGGAGGTTACTCCAAGGTAATAACTAGGTCATATATCGAGGTATATAAGGCTAGTCGATTTCGTATTACTTGGCATGAAATCTAGATTCTTCCTTGGCATATAAAGGCACTGACCAACTCTGACACAACTATTGACCATGTCTCTATTCTTTCAAATATTCATATGCTCTCATAAATAGTCACTTTCAAATCTGCATGCATACTTGGATACCAAGATACATGGGTTCTTGTTGTTAAATAAAGTTCATGAGTTGTTTCATCTCATACGCATTTCATTATTTATGTAACATACTCTTTTCATTATGTATTGTCTTGTATGATTATTTACATGGTGCATGCTATGTCTACAGTCCTATAGCTCAAATATTATGGCAACCAAAAGAATCATCTCAAAGGTAAATAAAAGATAAAGTATATTGCTTATTGATGGGTGGTAACCTGAGGGGTGGAAGAATCACCTAGCAAGGGTCCATCCCATTATAAGGGTTAGCCCTAGGGGTGAGAGGAAAAGCCTAGTAGAGGCCAATGCGGATATAGATTTAACACTGATTAGCTGGTCATTTGTATTACATGTTTTGGACAAATTATACAGTAAAGGTAAAGTAATAAAAAGAACATAAAGTACATGATTCCACAGTATAGCTAAAGGTGGTCTGTTATCCTTATACCAGTGCATCATTTCATTTGAGTTGTTACTTCATATACAGTATTTCCTGCCTTACATATTTAGTACATTATCTTGTACTGACGTCTCTTTTGGGGGAACTTCATTTCATTTGAGTTGTTACTTCATATACAGTATTTCCTGCCTTACATATTTAGTACATTATCTTGTACTGACGTCTCTTATGGGGGAACTTCATGTTATGCTGCAGGTACAGGCACTAAAAGATCTTCCCAGTAGGAGTACAAGATATCCAATTGTTGTTACCGAACTCCAAGTTGCTTAAGGGATTTGTGTGTGTGTGTTTAGATCCTATATTTTTATTTTGTATAGTTAGTCAAGGTGGGGCCTGTCACAACCCTTATCAGAGACTTTTCCTTATCAAGAGGCTTGTAGACTATGTAAATTAAAGTGTGGTTATGTATCGTACTTTAGACAATGTGGCCCCAACGGCCTAATCATATTCATTTCCTTTTGGCTTGTTATTACTGTTTACTTTCTTGAAAGCATGTTGAATGTAGAAATCCCTTATAATATGTATCGAAAGTGCATGGATACAAGTTGGTTCTCTCGAGCCTTATCCGCAATGGGTACCAGTCCGGCTTAATAGGACTTTGGGCGTGACAAAAGTGGTATTAGAGCGGGTCATCATAGGGAGTCTACAAAGCCGTGTCTATGAAGTGTCTTGTTTATTGATGTGTTATGCACCACATTTATAAGCTGGAGGCTACATGGCATTTAGGAGTTGTCACTTTCTTTTCATTCTTTAAATCGTGCCACAGAGCCAAGTGTAATAGGTGAATTGTGTCTAATCCCTAAATTGTTTTGTACAACAAGTATACCAGAAACTAGGAAAAACAAAGGTAAAGGGAAGGAAGTAGAAGTGGTAGTTAGTATACTGAGTTGGGTGAGATAACGAAATAAAGCTTAAGATGAGTCTCTGTCACGGACATCTCCAACTCCCCAGCTCTTAATGAACCAAGATGTAGTAAAGTTCCCCCAGAACCACCTATCGATGCTATCGTACAGGATCAGAGAAATGCAGTCCAACTATTGACTCCTATAGTTGCTGGCCAAGTCAAATATAGGAAGGCCCAGCTATAGGTGCAGGTGGTCCGAATAGGGCAGCTAGCACGAGGTTATGTAACTTCCTTAATTTGGACCCTCCATCCTTCACCGGGTCAAATCCTAATAAAGATATGCAAGACTTTATTGATCAAATCCAATGCACATTAGATGTTATGCATGTGAGTGGTATAGAAGCGGTTAAGCTAGTAGCGTACAGATTAAAAGATGTGGCTATATTGTGGTATGAAGCTTGGAAGCAATCCAAGATTATAGATGTACCTCCCATTACCTGGAAGGAGTTCAAAGAGGCATTTCTTGACCATTACTTGCCATTAGAGATTCAATAGGCCCATGCAGATCAGTTCTTGAATCTCCACCAATGGAATATGAGTGTGAAGGAGTATAGCCCCCAATTTAATTCCCTGGCCAGGTATGCTTCTAATGTTGTTGCCACTATAGTAGATAGAGTTCATCGATATGTGGATAGACTAGATACTTATCTAGTCAGAGATTGTACCATTCCTTCCTTGAATAAAGACATGGATATAGTGAGGATGCAAGCTTTTACACAGAAATGGAAGATTAGAGGCAAAGGACAAGGATACAAGAGATAGAAAGGGGGCAGTCCAAGAGAACCAGATCTGTGTGGCAGTTTACACCATCCCAAGGTGACCTTCAACTTCGATCTTCTAATAGACTGCCTAGGCCCTCATTGTCCTACTCTGCAGCCAGTGCTCCATCACAACTTCAAGGGACTAAAAGTTATCAGTTTGGTCCAAGAAGTGAAGGACAAGGTGCACAGATAATAAGATATTCATTAGGCTAGCAAATGACTCCTAGGAAGCCTTGTAAATAGTGTGGAGAAGTCATTCAGGTATATATTGTGTTGGGATAAATGCTTGTTATTATGTGGTGCGCTAGGGCATATGATGAGAGATGGCCCAAGGAGGTGTATGACTGATATAGCACAATCTACTGGGTAAGTTATTGTATCATCATCATTAGTTCCTCCATTAGGTAGGGGTTAACAAGCACCTATGGGTCGTGGTAGAGGTGTAAAAGGGGCAGCTAGCTCTAGCAGAGTCCAAAATTGCACTTATGCTCTAGGGAGTCGGCAAAATTTTGAGGCTTCACCCGATGTGGTCACAAGTACATTGTCCATCTTTTCACATAATGTATATGTATTAATTAAACCTTGTTCTACACTATCATACATTACCACACTAGTTGCTGGGAAGCTTAAGAGAATAGTCAAATTATTAAACAAACCATTTGAAGTGTCAACACCAACTAGTGAATCTATTATGGCTAGAAGGGTTTACTATGACTATGTAGTAACTGTTTGTGATTGTGACACATTGGTTGACCTTATTGAGCTAGAAATGGTGTAATTTGATATTATAATAGGTATGGATTGGTTGACATCTTGCTATGCCACCGTGGATTGCTGAACTAAGAGAGTGCACTTCCACTTTCAAAATGAGGTAGCTCTTG
Organism: Solanum virginianum; assembly: GCA_000787875.1. Classification (NCBI taxonomy): domain Eukaryota; kingdom Viridiplantae; phylum Streptophyta; class Magnoliopsida; order Solanales; family Solanaceae; genus Solanum; species Solanum virginianum. The sequence goes on along the minus strand of DF361014.1, from coordinate 17,058 downwards.
AATGGAAAGGCAATATTGGGGTGCCAACGGGTAAATTTATCTCTTATTTTAAGGCAAGAAAGATAATATCTAAGGGGTATATATGTTATTTAGTTAGAGTATGGGATATGGAGGTAGAATCGCCAACTCTTCAATCTGTTCCAGTAGTTAATGAATTTGTTGATGTGTTTCCTGAAGATCTTCTAGGTTTACCTCCTGAATGAGAAGTAGACTTAGGTATTGACTTACTTCCTAGTAGTCAACCTATTTTCATCCCTCCATATAGAATAGTCCCTGTAGAATTGCATGAATTAAAGGAGCAGTTAAAAGACTTATTGGAAGGATTTTACAAGACCTAGTGTGTCCCTTTAGGGTGCACCAATGTTATTTGTACATAAAGAGGATGGAACCTTGAGAATGTGTATGAACTATCGACAATTGAATAGGGTGACAATTAAGAATAAATGCCCCCTCCCCAGGATTAATGATTTATTTGATCAGTCACAGGGTGCCAAATGCTTTTCAAAAATTGATTTGAGATCAGGTTATCATCAAGTGAGGGTGAAGGAGAAAGATATACCCAAGATAGCTTTCAGGACACACTATGGTCACTTTGAATTTCTTGTTATGTCATTTGGGCTAATAAATGCACCAACAGTTTTTATGGATCTGATGAACAGGGTATTCAAGCCATTCTTGGATGTGTTTGTGATAGTATTTATAGATGATATTTTGGTATATTTAAGGTCAGAAGATGACCATGCAAATCACTTATGACAGGTGTTACAAGTTCTTCGTGATCAACAGTTGTATGCCAAGTTTTCTAAATGTGAATTTTGGTTTAAAAGCAATGGCATTCTTGGGTCATATTGTCTCTGATGAGAGAATAAGGGTTGACTCACAAAAGATAGAGGCTGTGAAATATTGGCCAAGGCTAGCAACACCCATGGAAGTTTGGAGCTTCCTAGGGTTTGCATGTTTTTATAGATAATTTGTTGAACCTTTTTCTTCTATTTCTACACCTCTAAACAAGTTAACACATAAATCAACCAAGTTCCAATGAAATGATGCATGTGAAAGCAGCTTCCAAGAGCTGAAGAATAAGCTAACTTCTGCATTTGTGCTAGTACTTCCAGAAGGCACCGAGGGGTATACCATGTAATGCGATGCTTTAGGAGTTGGCTTAGGGTGTATATTGACACAATGGTAGGGTAATTGCTTATGTCTCTAGAAAACTACAGCCGCATGAGAGAAACTATCCAACACATGTCCTTGAGCTAGCGGCAGTTGTGTTTCCTCTGAAAATATGGCGCCATAATCTGTATGGGGTTTGGCTTGGCATATATACTGATCATAAGAGCCTGCAGTACATCTTTAAATAGAAAGACCTAAATTTAAGATAGCGAAGATAGCTAGACCTAATAGGGGATTATGATATTGATATACTTTACCACCCAGGGAAGGCAAATGTGTTAGCCGATGCTCTGAGTCATAAGCCAATCATGAATATTGGTGATCAGGCCGCAGTAAGTTAAGGTGTGGCTAAGGATCTACGACAACTAGCTAGTTTGGGAGTTCCTCTTCATGAAACCCCAAAGAAATGACTGATTGTGCATAATGCTATGGAGTCTTCATGGGTAATGGAGGTTAAAGGAAAACAGTTCAAGGATCCCGTTTTATGACGATTTAAAGACAAGGTGAGTCAGGGTATAATAAAGGGATTTGACCTTACACCAAATGGTGTACTTTATTATCAAAATAGATTATGTGTGCCTGATATTAATGGACTAAGAAAGAGGATAATGGAAGAAGCCCATCATTCTAGATATTCCATTGATCTAGGATTAACTAAGATGTATCATGACCTAAAGGGAATATTTTGGTAGGGAGGCATTAAAAAGGACCTTGCAAAATTTGTGGCTCAATGTCCAAATTGCCAATAAGTTAAAGTAGAGCACCAAAAGCTAGGAGGTTATATGCAATGTATAGAGCTTCCAACATGAAAGTGGGATATGATTAATATGGATTTTTTTACTGGGTTGCCTCGATCATTTCAAAAGTTTGACTCTATATGTGTAATAGTTGATAGACTAACAAAGTCAGCACACTTCTTTCCAGTTAACAGTGATTACAAAGTTGAAGAGTATGCAATATTATACCTCAAAGAGATAGTTAGGCTACATGGGGTCCCAATCTCTATTATATCTGATCGAGGAGCTCAATTCACTGCAAAGTTTTGGAAGTTCTTCCAATGGAGTTTAGGGACAAAAATGAATTTGATTACAACATTCCACCTTCAGACAGATGGTCAAGCTGAGCTCACTATTCACTCATTCCAAACGAGTTAAGGGACACAGGTGAAGTTAAGTACAACTTTCCACCCTCAGATAGACGGTTTAGTAGAATGCTCTATTCAAACACTTGAAGATATGTTATGAGCCTGTGCATTAGACTTTAAAGAGTTGAGTGGATTATTTTCCACTTATCGAATTTGCCTGTAATAATAGCTACCACTCGAGTATCAAGATGGAACCTTATGGAGCTTTGTATAGAAGGAAATATAAGTCGCTAATTAGATAGTTTGAAGTGGATAAGACCACCTTGCTTGGGCCAGATCTAGTATAATAAGCCATGGGGAAAGTTAGGGTATTACAACAGCAGCTAGAAATACCCAAAGTCATCATAAATCATATATGGATGCTAGCAGGATAGGACTGGAATTTTCAGTAAGGGATTGGATAGTCTTAAAGGTATCTCCAATGAAAGGCGTTATGAGATTTGGTAAGAAAGGAAAACTGAGCCCACATTACATAGAACCATATAAAATTATTAAGAAGTTTGGGCAAGTTGCATATGAATTAGAGCTACCAGAAGATCTCACCTATGAAGAGGTACCTGTTTCTATTCTAGATCGTTAAGTTAAGAATCTAAGGAATAAAGAAATAGCTTCAGTAAAAGTACTTTGGAGGAACCAGTAGGCAGAAGAGATAACATGGGAGGCTGAGAAAGTGATGAAATCAAAATACCCTTACTTATTTGAAGCTAAAAAGTAAATTCAACATGCAGAATTAGGGCCTTAATAGGTATGTGTGTTTGAGTGGTTGTTATGTTATCAAAAGCTTGTTTAACTAAAGGTTTGAACTTGGTTAAGCTATCCAATTATGCTAACATTCGAAGATGAACGTTTCTAAGGGGGGACGATGTAACACCTCACATCTTACATGTGCTATTCCTATGCATATGGAACATGATATGAATTGGTAGAAGGAGCACCAATTTTAAAAGTGCCTAATACTTGAATGATAGGGTTGTATTTGCCTCTAGCGCTTAAGACAAGTGAGGACATATATGTTTTCAGTAAAATTGGGGAATTAGAGGCCTTAGGTGAGGTTAGACAATTGAGGTGCTTATAAGACTTAGGAAGCTAGCAGGTGAGTCACCTATGTGCTTATCTTAAATTTTCTATCTAAACGAAGATGAGGCCTAGCGCCGAATTTGTCCAAGTCTGATAAAGAATAAACTCCAAGTTAAGAGTGTAATTGTTGCTCATGTTTTTGCTTCATAAGTGGACTATAATTTTAGCCCAATAAGAATTTAAAAAGAGCCTGAGGACATCACAATTCATTTGATAATTTAGGCCCAAACTAACTAAAGAGATAGGAGAAAAATAGGCAGCAAATACCCATGGAGCCCCTTAAGGCCAAAGCAAAAGGGGCAAGAAATTGCATCACCATCTTAATAAAGTAATGCTAAAAATGCATTAGTAAGTCAGCCAAAAGCCTCCTTTAAAAAGGATTTAAAATAGCTACCTTAAGACATTTTAATTTGGACAAACAAAATCTGCATTTCTAGGTTACTTTGTGCTCTCTTTCAACTTATACAAAGAAGCCCTCACAACCTCACAAGGGTTCCTAAAGAAGAAATAATTCTTGAGTTTAAAGTTAAGTAAAGCTACTTGTGCATTTAGTATTTTTTGTTTATGAAAAACAAGAAGTATATGCTAGTTATGCTTGTGATGGAAATTTTGATAGCATGTGTCCTAAGGATGGTTGTGCACTTTTCTTGTTAATTAAGAGGATTTTAACTTCTTGGTTAGCTAAAGTATGAAGTAAGACTTATAGTTTTAAAATTTTTTTGTTTTTTGTGATGTAACTAAACTGCTGCACCACTTTTATAGTCCGCAAAAGTGAGTTCTTATATGATATCGCAATTGTGTTCTTAGTACGATCTTTGGGCTAGTAGTTTGAAATTATTGTTCCACGACCTTCCCCTAATTTGGTACTATTTGTGGATGATTATATGACTTGTTATATGTGCAAATACTGTTGGATACAGTATGGTTAAAGTTGAAAGAGGTTCGGGAATGTTGACGTCGAAATGAAGCTAGAATATGTAATGTGATGTTGCCTATTTTCGTATTGTGTAAGATTGTTCTTTCTTGTACCTTGTGAGTTGTTATAAGACTATTAAGATTATAAAAAAAGATGTATATTACTTGTACATAAGAATGGTTATTAGGAAATACAATTGTAAGTGGAAAGGTTGAAAGAATGCCTTTGGGTCACTAAATACAAGATTGCTGCACGAATGTTACTTTTTTATAAGATTGGACTGCCAAGAAGTATTTCTTAGCGTCTTATACTAGTACTATTGGCTACTATATTATATATAAATATTTGAGGGAAAAGGAGGTTACTCCGAGGTAATAACAAGGTCATATATAAAGGTATGTAAGGCTACTTGATTTCGTATTACTTGGCATGAAATCTAGATTGTTCCTTGGCACATAAAGGCACTCACCAACTCCAACACAACTGTTAACCATGTCTCCACTCTTTCACATGTTCATATGCTCCCATACATAGTCACCTTCAAATCTGCATACATACTTAGATACCAAGATGCATGGGTTCTTGTTGCTAAATGAAGTTCACGACTTATTTCATCTCATCTGCATTTCATTATTTATGTAATGTACTCTTTTCATTGTCATGTTTTCTTGTATGATTATTTACATATTGTATGCTATGTCTACAGTCCTACAGCTCAAATATGATGACCACCAAAAGAATCATCTTAAAGGTAAATAAAAGATAAATTATATTGCTTATTGATGGGTGGTAACCCAAGAGCTGGAAGAATCACCTAGCAAGGGTCAATCTCATTACAGGGAGTAGCCCTAGGGGTGAAAGAAGAATCCTAGCAGGGGTCAATCCCGATATAGATTTACCACTGATCAGTTGGTTATTTATATTACATGTTGTACACAGATTATATAGTAAAGGTAAAGTAATAAAAAGAACATAAGTTACATGATTCCGTAGTATAACTAAAGGTTGTCTCTTATCCTTACACCAGTGCATAATATCATTTTAGTTGTTACTTCATATATAATATTTCCTGTCTTACATATGCAGTACATTATCTCGTAATGACGTCCCTTACTGGGGACCTGCTTTTTATGCTGCAGATATATGCACTAGTAGATCTCCCTAATAGGAGTACAAGATATCCACCTGCTATTACCAAGCTCCAGGTTACTTTTGGGCTTTGTGTGTGTCTAGATCCTATATGGCGGAGCTTGATCTCACAAAAGACATGACCCTAGATAGGAAGAAGTGGACGTTGCAAATTAGAGTAGTAGGCTAATTGGCAGGGTTAGGTGGATACATGGGTTAGGTAGAGGACATATTTTTTTGTGTTCTCATTATCTGTCTTATATGTGTTAGTTGTATCATATTTGCATAATGCCATAAAGGATTTAAAATAGCTACCTTAAGACATTTTAATTTGGACAAACAAAATCTGCATTTCTAGGTTACTTTGTGCTCTCTTTCAACTTATACAAAGAAGCATAATGCCATGTGCTATTCATTACTAGTCACTCTTTGTATTCCCTTCCCTTTCTATTTTATCATATCTACTCTTTTTTGCTTATGGGTTTTGAGATGAGGATTCCCAGGAAATAACCTCTCTACTTCTATGAGGTAGTGGTAAGGTCTACGTACATTCTACCCTCCCAAGACCCTACTTGTGGGATTTCACTGGGTATGTTGTTGTTGTTGTTATATAGTTAGACGAGGTGGAGCCTGTCCTGACCTATATCAGATACTTTTCCTTATCAAGAGGCTTGTAGACTATGTAAATTAAAGTGTGGTTATATCTCGTACTTTAGACAACGTGGCCCCAACAACCTAGTCATATGCATTTCCTTTTGGCTTTTTATTACTGTTTACTTTCTTGAAAACATGTGGAATGTAGAAATACCTTATAATATATATAGAAAGTGCATGGATGTAGGTTGGTTCTCCCTAGCCTTATTGGCAATGGGTGCCAGTCTACCTTAATAGGACTTTGGGCGTGACAATTATCTTTTGGTTATGGCTATTATGGTCTGATTATAGGAAATAAACTATATATGTATGTTTGATATAGAAGTATAGAAGATGCTAAGTCCCGAATTGGCCCTATTGAGTGAGTCATACTTACTCGCCCCTTAGTCATTATGTGTTATATGCTTTGTGAATTCATGCAAATCCCTTTCCCTAAGATATCCCCATAGTATGAGTCATACTTTCTCGTCCCTTAGAACTATGTGTTTAATTTTGAAAGTGCTTCTGAACCAATGATGTGAATTTGGATACTTTGGAGCTTCTTTGGGGACTCTTGGGTTTTTATTTGCCATGTCACTCTTAAACCCCAAGTTCGGGTCGTGACAGAGATGGTATCAGAGTACTAGGTTTTTAAATGATCCTCGGAGTCCAATATGCCATGTCAAGCAGAGTTTTATTCATTGGTGTGGGGCATGCCACATCTATGTGTAAGAGGCTACAAGGATTTTAGGAAATGTTTCACTTTTTCATGATCCTTATCGTGCCATGGAAAGTTTCTTAAGAGTTCCTATCTCCATCCCTCCCTATTGTATAGGGAAAGTTACTTCAGGTTCGTAATACAATCCAGGCAAGGGAGGATGTTGTAGCTGATCTTATAGATGAGTTTAGAAGGGAGTTGTTGTAGAATGTGCATTGTTTGACAAGTTTACTCCTTCGGGTATTCAAAGTTTTCTTGGGTTAGCTGGTTACTACATAAGATTTATTGAAAGGTTCTCATCTATTGTATCTCTATTGACCAAGATGAATAAAAAGCAGGCCAAGTGGGTCTGGTTGGGTGAGTGTGAGGAGAGTTTTTAGACTTTGAAAGACCAAATTTCATTGGCTACTATTTTTACATTAGTGAATAATTTATATGGGATGGGGGTGTGTTGTGATACTTCTCAGACTAGGTTGGGTTTTGTGTATATGCAATATGATGAGGTGATATCTTATCCGTCGAGGTAGTTTAAGGTGCATGAGCGTAATTACCCGACTCACGATCTTGAGTTAATTAGTGACGGTGGTATTTACTATGAAATTTGAAGACACTATTTGTATAGGGTACATGTTGATATCTTGACCAATCACAAAGTTTACAATATGTGTTCTTTCAAAAGGACCTTAACTTAATTCAAATGAGAAGGTTGGAAGTCCTAAAGGGCTATGACATGAGTGTATGATATCACCCCAGCAAGGAAAATATTATAACCGGTGCTCTTAATAGACTATTTATGGGTAGTGTAGCTGATGGGGTGAAGTGTAGGAGGAGTTGGCCAAAGATATTTACCGTCTGAGTAGTTTGGATTTTAGGTTGGCAGACTCCAATGATGGTGGTCTCTATGATTGGAATGGGGTCAAATCTTTATAAATGTGGATGTTAGGAGAAGGTAAGACTTAGACCCATAGTTGGTTGAGTTAAAGAACTTTGTTGCTAGAAAGAAGGTAGAGGTTTTCTCCCAAGGGGGAGATGGTGTAATTCGGTACCAAGATCGATTGTATGTTTAGAATATTGATGGTCTTAAGTATATAATCATGAGTAAAGGCCAAAAGTCTCATTATTTTGTTCACCTGAGATCTACTAAGAGGTGCTACAATTTGAGAGAAGAGTATCGGTCGCATGGTATGAAGAAAGATATAACCAAGTTTGTATCCGAAAGCCCTAATTATGAATTAGTGAAGGTATAACACCAAAGACCTGGTGGTTTGACTCAAGATATTGAAATTCCTACTTGGAAGTGCGATGAGGCTATCATGGGTTTTGTGGTGGATTTGCCTCTGACTTAAAAACAATTTGGTTCATTTTGGGGTATTGCTGACCGGTAGACTAAGTTGGCTCATTTCTTATTGGTTGAGACCACTTTCAATGTTAGGGACAATTAAAACTTTGAAGGACATGATGAGGTCTTGTGTGTTAGAATTCAAGGTTAATTGCGAAAATCATCTACCACTAATTGAGTTTGCTTGCAAGAATAGTGTTCATGCAAGCATTAGTACGGTGCCCTTTGGGGCTTTGTTGGGTAGTAGGTGTAGGTCTTTGCTAGGATAGTTTGGGTTAGATGAGATGACTTCTATAGGCCTGCATTTAGTGTTGGAGGATATCGAGTTAGTGGGATTAGTTAGTGAAAAGTTAAGGATGCTTCGAAGTCATCCAACGGGTTTTACTTAGATATTGGAGAGAGGGATCATGAGTCTTGTATTGGTGATTGGACGGATGTGAAGGTATCACTTATTAAGGGTGTTATGCATTTTGGAAAGGAGGATAAGTTAAGTTTCCCGGTATGTAGGCCCTTATGAGATTGTTGAGCAATTCAGGAATGTGGCTTATTGATTGGATTTGTCTTCGGATTTGTTCTTTATTCATTCGGTTTTCTATGTGTCTAAGTTGAGGAAGTTGGTTGTTGATACTAGTGTTATTGTTCCTTCGAAAGGTGTTGACGTTGAGGATAACTTATCTTTTGAGAAAGTCCCGATTGAGGTCTTTGATGGGCAAGTGGGAAGGCTTCGAAATAGAGATTAACATATTGAAAATGCTACGTGGGGAGTGGAATCAAATAGGATGCAATGACACCTCTATCCTTTCTGATCTTCTCAAGCCCATGGTATCAGGTTCTTATTCTAAATGGTCATAATTGTTTTGCACTTGAGTCTTATGACATGAAATGCATATATGTGCACGAAAATAATTTATTTTGTGATGTTTTAAAATGATTTGAATACGTTTTGATACGAGTTTTAACGATTTTATAATTTTCAAATGGTGAATTATGCATTGCACCATGTTTGGAAGTTTCATGTTCTAATTCAATCATTTCTAGCCTTGTTCTTCCACATTAGAGGATGAATGTTCCCAAGGGGAGATGATGTAAGGACCCAAATTTTTGTATAGCTTTAGTGATGCTTGAGATTGGATTTCAGAAAGTTGTGGACCAAAGTGACACCTTATGGAACATCTAAGCTTGATCTAAGTTCACTTTCAAGACATCAATTCAATCTCATTTATGTTGTTTAAGGCTATCATGGGTCCCCTACATCAAGCCAAGTTCGAAGGGATTTTTGTTGGCTAAGTTTGACACAAGAATTGGTAGAAAGGTCAACTTTTAAAGGGCCATATCCCTTTGTACAAAAGGAACTGGGTGGCCCACATACACCAAATGAAAGCCCTTTGAGTTAGCTTTCCAACGCACTTTGTTTCACCTCATTGCGAGTTCGGATGAATGAGTTATTACTGTTTTCTTGAGACCTTCCTGTGCAGTGATTCCTGTGCAGTGATGTCACACAGACAGTTCAATGGGCAGTGTTGCCTTGGATAGCCATTTGGATGTGTTAGAACCCGTATTTCGAGCATTGGAAGAATTAGGAAAATTTGGGACCAATGTGGTATTACTGGAAACTTTGGGACCAAAGTGACGTTATTGGAAAGTTTGGGGCCAAAGTGGAATTGTTGAATGTTGGATTCGTCAAGATGAGGTGGGACCCACTTGGATGTGTGCCAACTTCCAATTTGACCAAGTGGGGCCCACTTGACTTGTGTTGGATTCCAAATGGGCCAAGTGTGGTACACTTGGCAAGACTTGATTTTTGTATACCTTTATATATTTGGAACCCTAGCTCAATTGAAGAGGTGAAGTGATTAGGTAAGAATTTATCTTATTTTATGGATTATAAAGGTTGTATGTAGGTGGTAGTATGTTGAAATGAAAGAAAATCATGAAACATAGCATGTTAGAAGTGAGTTGTATATATGGTGATATTGGGCCGAATTGGTATATGTGCGTATATATGGCGTTATATTGTATTGGAACCATGAATTTATGTTTAATTAGCATGAATATGATCCTTGTAGGGTGAAGGAAGTATTGAAAATTAATTATATGTATACATAGTATGTTGAGGCCGAATTGGAGTTATTGTTGCTATATTGTCATTGGAATTGATTATTGATGTTGTTGGGTTGTTGTTGTTGTTGTTGTTGTTGTTGTTGTTGTTGTTGTTGTTGTTGTTGGTTGATTTGAGCCGAGATGGAATCTCGGGGTAGCATAATTTTAAAGGGAGATGCTGCCATATTTTTCATAGGATTAAGGGTAAATTTGGAATTTAACGCCAAGAAGTCTTTAGTTAATTATTTGACATTGCTATGAATTATTTGTAGACTTTGGATACTCCGAAGCATAAGTTGAATTGGATTATATTTGGAGTGAATTGGAGGACGTTTGAGGTAAGTAAAGCACCCCCTTTCCTTTTGGCATGTCCTAGTTAAAATTAGGCTTTGATATGATCCCCGAGGGAACTCTATTATCGCAATCCGAGCTTATGTATAGTCCTTCTTTGTTCCTTAGAACTCTTATGTAAATTTGGCCTAATAATGCTTCCTATGTTTTTTTAAAAATTTATAAGTTGCAAGAATATTTAAAATTTTTATAAATTTTGGAAGAAGTTATGTTTTAGCGATTTTGGAAACTATAAATGTCCGTAACTTTTGATAGGAAACTCGGATTGCCTCGAAAACCATTTTGAAATGTCTCGTAGGAGTTTGTATGATTTAGGATGAGTATGTTCTCCGTAGATTGAGCCAGTTTGGGTTCCCATCAGCCATGGGTCCTGCAACGCCCTTTTATGCGATTTTGATAAATTTTGAAAGGAGTTGTAATAAATATTATTCTGATTTCAAATATAAATATTTTACATATCTTTTGGATTTATGATACTAATTTTTATGCATATGATTACTCATGACTTTGCTCGTGCCTATTATGATATCGTTCACCAGTTCCCAGGCCAGCTGTTGTCGTGTGCATTATGCTATATACATTTCGGTGTCATGCTGATGATATCGTTCACTGGTTCCCGGGCCAGTTTTTATCGTGCGCATTATTATATATATGTATATTTTGGTGTTATGTCGTGTTTGGCGAATCGGCTTCGCCCAAGGGCCGGGCTCCGCTTAGACTGGTGTTATGTCATGATTGGGCTTTCTGATATGTTGGCATACTGCATGATACCCTTTTATGATATGTGACAGAGATTTCGGGGATTTGAACTTTCTGGCGATATACGGTGGATGTCACAGATCGGGAGGTCACCACCAGTTCTATCCGTTAGGCATGATTTTGGTATTTTGCAAGTAAACATTTTGATGTTTTGGATATGCATTTATCTATTATACTTTTTTCTTGATTATTACTCTGATTTATGTTTTGTACATTCTGCACTACATATTCGGTACGTATTTCGTACTGACTCCCCTTTCTTCCGGGGCTACGTTCATGCTCGCAGGTTCTGACACACAATTTGGTAACTTATCAGCTTAGGACATCATTCTGCGGTTTGAAGTGCTCCCCTACTCCAGAGCCTACTTTTGGTTTTTTATGTGTACGCTCGTTCGTTGAATTATATGTATATAAATCTATTCAGGGGTACGATGGGGCCATATCCCGTCCTATGATTCTGTCAGATTTGTTTAGAGGTCTGTGCATACATACATGTGTAGGTTGTCCCCAGTTTGTCTGATTGGACCTGCATAACATGTTTGGTATGTTTGATAGGCGGTTTTACCCACTATAACAGCCTTATCGATCCATATTTGTACACATGATATTTTGTGGATTCCGTTTGGTCTCTGTTGACATCTTTCAACATGTAGGTCATTTTTGGATAATCTGAGAATTATAAGTAAATCTGTTTGTAAATTTCCTTAAAAATTTTAGACATGGTGGACCAGATTTGATAATATGTTTAATATTTCCATTGGCGTAAGCCATTTATTTGGAGATTTGGTTTTGTAATTGTGTTGGGTGCCCATTTCGGGCACTAGTCACGGCCTATGGGATTGGTTCATGACAGAAGTGGTATCAGAGTGGTTCAACCTCGGCGTGTCAATAGACCATGTCTAGTAGAGTCTTGTTTATCGGTGTGTGGTGCACCACATCTATAAACAGGAGGCTGCAGGACAATTAGGATGATATTTTTCCTTTTGATCTTAGATTGTGCAATAGAGCGGTATTATTAGGATGACTCCTTTTCTGAAAGATTGTTTGGGTTTCAGCGATGCCTTCGAGAATGACACCAGCTAGCCGAAGGGGCAGGCCTGCAGCGATAGGCGAGACTCATCGGGGCCGAGGAACTACGTTGCACACTCGACAGCTGGTTCAGCGACCGCACCAGCTCCTGAGGTTCGAGCGCAAGAACCGCCAGCCTCCCAGCAGCTATCAAAGAGAGAATACAAAAGAAACAATCATAGAGATAATGTTATTGCAAGAGAGTAAACTGATAAGGCAACAAGGGATAAAAGAGGAGATCCAAAGCTTCGATTAAAGACTTATGGTGGTAGCTGCTCAATCACTATCAGCAGTCAACACTGAAGTCATGAAGAGGGGACCAAAGATTAATCAACAATAGGGGATAAAATTATGTCAGCCACTAACAGATGAAGAAAAAAATTCTATTCAGGACTAAAGTCTATTGATGATGATAATGCACCAGGAGTTGATGGATATAATGCTCTATTTTACAACAAGGCTTGGCCTCTGCTCAGGAAAGAGGTAACTGTAGCAATCAGAAGGTTTTTTTCAACACTGGTAAGCTATATAGTGCCATCAACTCTACATCCATCGTACTAATACCTAAAAAGCCAAATCCAACTTCTACTGTGAAGTAGTACAGACCTATAGCTTGTTGTACAATACTCTATAAAATTATTGCTAAGATCCTAATAGCCAGGCCACAAGAGATAATTGCAACAATGATTAGTGAATCTCAGTCAGGATTAATTCCAGGAAGGAAACTTGCAAACAACATCATATAGGCAACTGAACTGGTCAAAGGAAATACATTTCTCTCAGATGCGTTATTAAGATATACCTCCATAAGACATATGACTCGGTTGAATGGTATATTTGGAATAAGTGCTAAAGGAACTACATCCCCCTGCTAAGTTTATAAACTAGATCATACAATATGTTAGAACTGTCTTTTATTCTATCATTATCAACGGAGAGTCTAATACACCTTTCAAAGCTCCTAAAGGGCTAAGACAAAGAGATCCAATTTTACCCTATTTGTTTGTTGTGACAAAGGAATACCTAAGTAGACTACTCAACACCTTGAAGAATAACAAAGCCTTCGCTTATCATCTTGGGTGTGCTAAGCTGGGGATGTCACATTTATACATTGAAGATGATTTGCTCCTATTTACTAGAGGGGACCTACAATTAGTAAGTACACTAACACATTGTTTAGAAAAACTTGTATACAAATGTCTGGACTACAGGCTAATAAAAATAAAAGTGGTATCTATTTTGAGGGGGGATTTCAAGAGAGGAAAAAGAAGGCATTATTAATCACACTGACATGACGCTTGGACAGTTCCCATTCAAGTATCTAGGCATCCCTCTCTCAACAAAGAAGCTTATTTGGGATCAATAGCTACCATTAGTGGATAGAATAGGTTCTTTGAGTATCTTATATAAAGATAAAGACCTAAAATAACTTCATAGGTAGCTGGGAAACTATCATATGCTAGAAGACTTCAACTGATTCAAGTGGTAGTGTTTGGAATTCAAGCTTACTGGTCCGAACTATTCCTTTTTCCAACCAAGGTCCTTAAGCCCATTGAGGCACGTTGCAGAAGTTACTTATAGTCAGATTCAAGCTCTATTGCCAAAAGAGCCCTGGTGGTATGGGAAAGAGCTTGTACTCTCCTGAACAATGGGAGGACAAAATCTAATCAATATTAGAGTGTGGAACAATGTTGCAATAGCAAAAACATATCGGGATTTAGCTAATAAATAGGATAAGTTGTGGATCAGGTGTATCCATACTTAATACATAAAGAATAGCCCCATTGCTACGGCTAACATCTCTGCTCGGGCTTCTTGGATGGTTAAGAAAGAGGCTAGAGCTACATTGAACAATACTCAGCTCCGCACTCAAGGATTTATTCGTATCAAGACAATATACCATAAGATCCTAGGTGAGATCCCAAAAGTACCATGGAAATTATTGATGTTTGCAAACAGTGCCAGACCTAAGGTGAGACTTATTCTGTGGTTGTTGCTACAAGGTAAACTGATGACAACAGATAGACTTCAAGAATGGGAGATTGAAATGGATGGTACCTGCGAACTATGTCAGCAACACTCAGAGATAAGAGATCACTTAATTACATAGTGCTCCTACACATGATCCATATGGAGAAGAATCATGCACTGGGTGAAATGGAAATGAACTACAGAAAGGATCAGGCAAGCAAAACAAAGTTGGATCTACATTAAGTCAACTGGATCTCAAGAACAAATCACCTGAAAAGAGTAACAAGCATAAAACTTTAGAAGAGACCAATGGAACAATAAACAAAGAAGATAGATTTGAAGAAGTAAAGTGTCTAGTGGATAGATCTGATGCTGAAACATGGATGTATCTATTCAGTAAGAATAGAGCAGCTAAAAAGG
>DF361015.1:22406-35964 GCA_000787875.1 Solanum virginianum | reverse complement strand
TCTCTGAAATTTTGAAACTTTTCTGTTAGGTTTTAAAATTTAATTTTGGTTTCCTAATTATCCTTAAAATTAGGTGGCGACTCTCTTTTCTTTCAAAAATTTTGGGAATTTAATTCGTGCTTAAATCAATTGAGTATCGAATCTCATTTTCGAGAAAGAGTCGATCATTTTTCGGGATAACAAAAATGGCAACTCTGTTGGGGAATTTCAATTAGGTTCTAACCATTAGATTAGGTTGTTTGACTAACTATTCGATTATATTTCCTTATTTGCTTTATTTGTTTTACAATCGATATTAAACTGTCATTTGCATTTCATGACATTTTCTATTATATATTGCGTATTTGGGAGGATAGTTTTGCGATCTCATAGCCGGATCCCCAAATATTTGACCCTTTTCAAGGCGTGTTGGGTCCATTAGAAAGACCACCTTGAGTCCAAAGTGGCCCTCGGCTCGAATGAACAATCATGCTTATGTGTTTATATTTGAAGGATGTATATGTGATTTGGCGAACCTTTGTCCCTCAGAATCGTGAGTTCATTTTAATAGCACTCTTAGTCAAAAGGAAGGTTGTTTACAAAGCACTACATTCAAAGGCGTTCAGAATTGACGAGAAGTTCAAGAAGAAGAAATCTTCCACGATGGTTTAGTTTAGGACTATTCCCCTGCGTGGGACTGATTTTTGTATACATCCCTCTCCCATATTATGTATCCTTATTGAGTTTATTTATAAAGCATGTATAAATATTTTTATGGCAATAGAACGTCTAAAAATTAAGTATACATCCTTCAAATCGTTAGGCCTACCCTTGGCACAAAAGGATCACATATCTATTTAGAACGCGCAATATCTGTTTACGTGATATGCTTTATAATTGTTTGTGTGATTATGTTGCTTTGTTTGAAGAATTCTAGCCTATTTCTTTTCAAAAGTTTCGCGCAATATCTGTTTATGTGATATATTTTAACTGTTTGTGTGATTATATTGCTTTGTTTGAAGACTTCTAGCCTACTTCTTTCGAAAGTTTCTAGATTCCCCTAAGCACATAGATCATGTCACTATCAAGAGTTCGTCCAAATACTCTTCGAGTCTCAAGTTTCTCAACAAAATCAAACTCCACTCTCAAAATTCTCAAATCTTATTTGTCAAAAGGTGAATTTTCAGTTTGAAAAGTTTCAGGCTTTCGAACTACGTAGGGCCTAATTTCTCCTTTGTGAGATACGTAGGCAGCCTCTCAAGGCCCGACCCCCCCATTTTAGAAAAGTATTTTCTTTCCCGTCATCCTCTCTTACAAAGGAATCATCAATTTCAAAAAAAAAAAAACTAAACACTTTTTCATCCTCTCTTGCGAAGGATTTAAAAATCTTGAATAGGTAACCTTTCACCTATTTTAGTCATTTTCCTATCTTTCGGGGTTTGTATGTCTTCAAATAATGCAACTATTATGTGTTTGTTTTTCTGTGTAATATTTTGCATTATTTATTACGAATAAGGACTTACACTTTTGTCTTTTGAGTTGTTTTTTTTCTTTCGACAGGTAACTTAGAATTGATCTGTGTTGATAAAGCTGGCCGATCATCCATATTTTACTTGATCGAAAGCACCCAGAGATCTCTCCCCTAACCAACTATGTCTAGAGACTCAGAGTATCATCCATATTTTACTTGATCGAAAGCACCCAAAGATCCCTCCCCTAACCAACACCAGAGGAAAGGAAAAATGACAGACCACAATGATGATGCAGGCTTGACCGAAATTACTGTAGCAGATCCTATTATCGCGCAACAAAGCAAATTGATTGCACAACTGATGCAGCAGATCGTTGACATGAAAGTAGAAATGAATAAAACTCAAGAGCTAGGAAATTTGGCTATCACGGCTAATCTTCACGGGCTAGACCACGGGAGGCCTCCAGTTCATTTTTCTTCTCCTGATCCATCTCATAAACCTGTCCTTATCTCCACAAATTCGTCCATTGCCCCTGTTCAAGCTTCGCCTGTCATCAACTTAACTCCCCCCGATGAAGGTCCTTTTAATATTTTTTCCCAAAACCCGCATAACGCCCAAGCCGGCAGTTCCTCTCACATTGCCCACACTATCCAACCTCAAACAATCCCTCTCGAAAACCGTATTCTAGACCAATACAACCTACCTTCTACCCAAACTGCGCCTCCTAAAATTTCCTTCCATATCCCGATCTTTAACAATCCACATATTCCTTACCCCACTTACCCCGAGATTGATCCTTATGAGGAGAAGGAGAAAGAGTGGAAGACTAAAGAGGAGATGGCCAAATTGGATATAAGGGAAGAAATTTCAAAGGCAATGAAGCAATTTCGCTATAACCCAGAATGGAAGGCCAAAGAGGAGATGGCCAAATTGGATATAAGGGAAGAAATTGCAAAGGCAATAAAGCAGTTTCGCTATACACCCGATGTTGCAGGATTAAATTATGAGGATTTATGCATTCACCCGGATCTGAACCTTCCAGAAGGGTTCAAAATACCAAAGTTTGATGTCTTTGATGGAAGCAGGAACCCTCTGGCTCATTTAAGGGCATATTGTGATCAGATGGTAGGCGTCAGAAAAAATAAAGTATTCCTAATGCGACTCTTCATCCGGAGTTTAAGCGAAGAGGCCCTGAAATGGTTTACCTCTCAAGAAATAAACCAATGGGCCAATTAGAGTGCCATGGCCAGATATTTCGTTGAAAATTTTGCTTACAATGTTGAAATCGTGCTAGATCGTTACTCATTGGAGATGATTAAGCAAAAGTCAACCGAGAGCTATCAGGAATATGCCTATAGATGGAGGAAGAATGCTGTCAGAGTGCTTATTTATTTTCGGAGCATCACTACCTTCAGTGTGACAAGTTATTTATTTTGGAGAGTAAGTTGCCTTCAATGTGACAAATTGGAGCATCACTGCCTTCAGTTGGCTGAAAAAGAGATCATTGAAGTGTTTGTGCGTTCCCAGGAGCCAGAATTTTATGAAAGGATGATGCTGCTTGTTAGAGCAAAATTCGCAGACATTGTTAAAATTGGTAAAAATATCGAGGACGGACTCCAAACGGGCAGGATCACCCGCATATCAAATTCAATTGGGACATCTAGGATGTTGAAGAGAAAGAAAGAAGATGTATCAGCTATCTCCGGCACACAAGACAAAAGAAGAATCCCTAGCAACCACCCTAGAAAGTACATACCCCCTCAAATCCATTTTCAACCTACCTCAAGTTTATTCCCCATTTTTCATGATCAACCAGGACACCACACACCATACTACCAAGCCTCTTATCCCCATTATCACTCTGTACAATATCTGAACATCACCCCAAGTTACCAATCTCCGCTGTCGGATTGCTCTCATATCCAACTAACCTATCAGATTCCCTCTACCTGTCGAAGCCATTTGAATTACCATCGAGTGCCTTCACCCCCACAAAATAACTATAACCCTCCTCATCTAAACGCAGATAAAAGGCCCCCTAGGATGTTTACTCCACTCGTCAAAAGTCGAACAAAGCTGTTTGAAAGATTGTCAGCTGCAGGATTGATCCAACCCGCCCCTCCGAGAGACATGGATGTCAATTCTCGTTTCTTCAGGGGTGATCAGACTTGTGCTTACCACTCTAACGGTGTTGGACACAACACTGAAGATTGCCTAAACCTGAAGCATAGAATCCAGGACTTGACTGTTCATGATATGGTTGTTCTTCAGATTGCTACTCCCAATGTCAACAAGAATCCTTTGTCTGATCATGGGGGAACATGACTGGTATGATTGAGAGAGAAGAAGATTGGTATACAACTAAGAGTGGCATCTCTAAGTATCATTAGGGATCAAATTTTCACACAATTAAAATAGTAAATGCTATTAATGATGACTGAATGTTGAGGCCACCACATTTTGTTAGGACGTATTTCAATTTAGCACAAATATCACCCATCACCATTTGACGATCAACTCATATGCTGTCGAGAGATGCTATGTCTAGAGACTCAGAGTGTTCTTTTCCTGTAATCGCACGATTTTCTTGTAAACATTTCTATTATTCTTCTTTCAATGAACTATATTTGACCTGAATTCTCGAGAACGAGATACGTAGGCGGCCTATGTCGGCCTTGGTCATTTTCTCAATTAAAATTTACATTTTTCCCTACCGAGAAGGAACTACATTTGACTTGAATTCTCAAGAATGAGATATGTAGGCGGCCTATGTCGATCTCGATCATCCCATTATTCCTACTATTATTCTTCTCTGGAACTACGATTACCTAAATTCTCAAAGAATGAGATACGAGGGCGGCCTATGTTGGTCTCGGTCATTTTTTCAATTAAAATTTATATTTTTCTCTACCCCCCAAGAGGGGAACTACGTTTGACCTGATTCCTACTTCAACGAGATACGTAGGCATCCCAATGGCTCGATCACACTCCCATAAAGGAAACTGGAACAGAATTTTTGAAAGGAACTCCAAAATTCTAAACAAAGAGGTCCTTCTTCAACCAATCAAAGTTCAGAGCGTGGTGAAACTTCAACTGGGACAGAATATTTTGAGAAACGGTCTCAAAAAATTCTCAAGGTGCTTTTGATAAGCTGTCGATCCCTAACAACATCTAAATTGGGACAGAAATTTTGAGGTTGCCCTTAAAATTTCACTAATCATCATTATAAATTTGAAAGTCATATTAAGGATTCTCAGCCTGATCAGAAATTCAGTGACAACCGAGAAGATGGGAGATCAAAGCACTTCATCGGGATAAGATGAGGAGCAGACAGTTGAAGAATCAACACAGATCAGTTCGCTTTGAAACTAAGCATTTTTCTTTGGATGTAGGAACTAAAGTCGCATGGCATCTTTGGACCCATATGGGCCCTATAAGATAATTTGGTGCAAGGGCTAAGATTGAAAATTTCATCTAGACCAATACAAGTTGGATAAGTCCAGATGATTTCTATATTTACTCATTACTCTTTTCACTTTCAGAATTCTCTTCCTATCAGTCTGTTATGATTTATAACATATTTTTTCTTAATGCAGAAGATAAGATAACTTGGCATAGTGGCTAAGATCACCACACTTCACCCAGGAAAATCTTTGCAGGTCTTATCACCAAGGCAGTAACCGAGGTGTAAATGGTTCTGTCTCGCTTAAATCCCCAGCAGCTCATCTTGTCTTGTATTGTGGAAAGAGGTTATTTTATTTTTCAGTTGTGTCCAGAGTGCCATTTATTTTCAGTTGCGCCCGGAGTGCTATTTTATTTTTACGGTTGCGCCTAGAGCACTATTTTATTTTCTGTTGCCAAGAGAGCCATTACATATTTTATTTCATACTGCCAAGAGGGCCATTGCATATTTTATTTCCTGCTGCCAAGAGGGTCATTGCATATTCATTGCCAAGAGGCTCATCGCGCCCTGAGCGCCATCTTAATTTCAGTTGCGCCCAGAGCGCCATTTCATTTGCGCCTTGAGCGCCATTTTATCATGCATCATGGTGAGCCATTTTCTCATGCATCGACTCATTTGCGACCTGAGCGCCATTTTATCATGCATCGGGTGAGTTATCTTATCATGCATCGTGGTGAGTCATTTTATCATGCATCGCAGTGAGTCATTTTCTCATGCATCGGGGTGAGTCATATATCATGCATCACGATGAGACATATATCATGCATTATGGAGACTCATTGTGAGGATATTCACTTTTCAGTTGTAGAAAGGCTCATCTATCATGCATCGTGGTGAGACATATATCATACATCGTGGAGACTCATTATGAGGATATTTACTTTTCAGTTGCCGAAAGGTTCATCTATCATGTATCGCGGTGAGTCAGATATGATGCATTGCGGTGAGTCATTATCATGCATCACGAAGAGTCATGAAAAGGATCACATATCATGCATTGCGGTGAGTCATACATCATGCATCGCGGTGAGCCATTTTCTCATGCATCGTGAAGAGTCATGGAAAGGTTCACACATCATGCATCGCGAAGAGTCATTGAAAGGATTGCATGTTCATTGCCTCCAGAAGGCCATTTTATTTCCAGTTACTGATCCAGGGCCATTACATATTCATTGCTTCCAGAAGGCTATTTTATTTCTAGTTGCTGATCCAGGGGCATTACATATTCATTGCCTCCAGAAGGCTATTTTATTTCTAGTTGCCAAGAGGGTCATTGCATATTTATCGCCTCCGGAAGGCTATTTTTCCAGTTGCCGATCCAGGGCCATTGTATCTTCATTGCCTCCAGAAGGCTATTTTATTTCTGGTTGCGCTCAGAGAGCTATTGCTCCCAGAGAGCCATGCTAGATACCAGTTGCGCCTAGAGCGCTATTTCTATTTTCGACAGTTGCTCCCAGAGAGCTATGCCAGATGTCAGTTGTGCCCAAAGTGCCATTTTATTTACCAGTTGTGCCCAGAGCGCCATTTTATTATTACTCGCCTCGAGTAGGCCATTTTATTTTCCAGGTGCGCCCAGAGCGCCAAATCGATTCATTATTTATCACATCGAAAAGAAAAATACATATCAAATATGGTAAAAGATGCCAGCTCTAATCCAAATTATGATTTTACTAACAGTTTGTCTTAGTATTTTGAGAGCATCTAAAAGGATGAATTCTCAAAATAAACCACAGGTATGGACGTCATCAAGTAGGATGCAGCATAACGTGAAACTTTTTCTTAGCAGCGAACTGGGACATAGTCTGAAGAGGGGCGTCAAACCCTTCGAACACGAGCTGGAAAGAGACTACCACCACAATCTAACCACACCAATGTCAGAAGGCATGTGGGAATTTTTGTGAGTCCATTAGTTTTCAGTTTCATATCTAGGTGATCTAAACTCTCACCAGAGCCGATCTTCCAATTCGAGTGACAATTTACCAAGAGTTTTGAAATTATGTCCGTGTAAGTTCTTAATTATGAATGTGAAGTGCACCATATTTATGATTAAGAGGTTGCAAGCCACTTTTTCATAATTCGTTTCATCTGTCACTCCTCCTGGTCAGGGGTCATCTCAGAATAAGAGATTTTCCCTTCAACCCAGAGAGTCGAACTACACGCAGCCTGATTCCTAAGTCCTAGGATATGTAGGCGGGCTCAATTTTGAAAACTCGGCTGTATTCCAACACTGACCCTTCAAACCTCATTTTCGAGCATTTTAATTTCTCCATAATTCAATATTAGGATGGCTTTTGAATTCTTTCAAAATTATGCGCAAAATCAAGCATTTTTTGAACTACAAGTGGCCTGAATTCTCATGTAACCTGAGATATGTAGAAAACCCGAAACTAGGGTCCGGCCATAATTTCTCAAAGTCCGCACCAAAAGCTTTTCAAAAGATGTGTTTGGCTAAAAAATTAGGTTAGTCAAAGTTTCTTTGTCCACGATCTCTTTCATCGATTATATCCAAAGAAAGGGATAACTATTGACACCGAATTTTTATCCTTCACATTACAAATTGCCCAGTTTATTTAATTTTAACAATTTTAAAATATTTTTCTATTTTTTAAAAAAATTAATATCCCATGCGTGGGAGCCACGGCCCCCCCCCCCAATTCTCTTTTCTTTCACTCAACGCACGCCCCAAAACCCTTCCCCTTCCCCTTCTTCTTCATAAAACCAGTGAAGACAAAACCAAACCCCAAGCGCACGCCCCGATAACCCCTCGACAACTCTTTAACGTTCACCTGCTCCCTTGTCATGCGCCCCACGCGTAGCATCGATCCCGTTTTTCCTTCCGACCCTACGTTTTCTCCATTTTTCAAATCCTAATCGACCCTATAAATTGAACCTTTGTTCTTCACTGGTGGGCGGATAACAGAGAGCAGTGACAGCAGGCGGTAGATACAAGCAAAGTGGTCAAGAATTTGAAATCCTAAAAAAACTCACTCGATTCCTCATAGACGTTCTAATCTCATAAATCCTTAGTCAAATCTTGTTCGTCGATTTAGAGACCAGAACATCTGGGTCTTAAGTCGAAAACTTGTGTACAAGTTTCGTGGTGGTGAGTTAGTCTTCATCAAACTCGTCGTCCCAGTTGCTGTTCCAAAAAAGGTAATATTCTTGTTCGAGCTTCTACTCTTCTCTGTAAATGTTGCATAAATAGTTATGGTCGTTCTCGGCTGTGAACAGTGATGTTCAAGTCGACAGACCCTGAGGTAATTGTGGTTTGGTTAAGCACACTGCCTGTTCATTTGTTGCTAGGCTGAATTAGAGTGTCGTCGTTATCATTTTGTTCATTGTTAAGTTGTCAAGAGTCAAGGCTAGGTTGAAAGGATTTTATTTATCAAATACATGCTGTAATGGTCAAATTTCAGCTTGTTAGTTCGTTGTGGTGATGATTTTTGTTCTTGAAGACACAGTCAGTTTGTTCTGATGAAATTAGCATGTTGATTCATTTTGCTCCCTGTTTTAGTCTGGTTCTTCTCATAATTTGAGTTTATTGAGTCTAAAATAGTCACATGTATGCTTTGTTGCATTAGCAATGGTTAAAAATGCAGCATACTTGATTGAGTTCTTTGTTTGTATCTTTGCTTCAAGGTCTTGCTGCTATTGAGTTAATAACGTTGTGTTGAATGACTACAAGCTTTGTTCTAATTTTGCTTTAGCATATATCAGGAGGTCTCTTTGAAATCTTGCCTTCTTCTAGCATTTTAAAAGAGATGAAATTGTTTAGTTTGGTCATGTCAAAGCTAGCTTGTCTCCATCTACTATGAACATTTTGATTCTTGTTCTAACTCTGTTAACATGAACCCCTACCCCTCTGTTTTATTTGATCTGGAAGTGTCTTTGTTCAAGTATAGCTGCTGATTAGTTGATCTTGTTATATTGCTCTAAAATCACGGCATCTAGTGCTTTATTTACTTTAATATGTGTTAAAATTATGTATGTATCTGCTCCAATTTAGTTCATTAGATCACTGCCTTCTAATATTTGGATGTGTTTGTCCTTGCTGCATATATAGTTTGCGTGCTACCAGAAATATAGGAGTTTAGTCTGAGACACTACATATTGTTTCCATTGTCACTTTCTCTTAATTCACAGTAGCCTTGCGCGCCATTTTCGATGAGAAAATTGGTTTAGCACTTGTCTTCATATGTTTGTTTATTATTTTACGCAATTAAAAGAAGGAATTGTCTTGCTAATCCTTTACTCTCTCTTTATTTGCATGAACTACAATTGTGAGGTTCTTTGAACCCCATTTGCATCTTTTGGGCCATGAAGGCCCAAACCCAAATTTCTTCTCGAGTCAGCCCAATGCACAGATAAGGTAGCTGAGTAGGTTTTGGCAGCAAAAGGGACATGTATACATTAGTATACAAGCCGTATACATCAGTATACACTGGATATTCAAGATATACATATTGATATACACACAATGTATACCGCAGAGAAATAGGGCCACAAGACCACAGCAGCAGCCTGGCAAATTATAAATGGGCCTGACAGGCCCAAAAGCTGGAATTGAGACAGGTTGAAGGAAATTGGGCCTGCCTAGGCCCAATTATTTTATTTATTGTTTATTATTATTTGTTGTGATATTTAATGCTTTGTCTTAACACTAACATTAATTCATTATTTTTTTTATCTAATTAATTTTTCGAACATGTCTACTATTTATATTAATTTTCGCCTTAATGATTTTTGCTTTACTCTTAGAATTATTTTTATAAAATCAAACGTAGTGAAAATTCTTTCAAATTTAATCAAGGCTTTCAAATTTAATCAACATTTTCAAGTTTAGTCAAAATTTTCAAGTTTAGCCAAATCAAGTCAAAATCTTTAAAGTTTAGTCAATGTTTTCAAATTGAGTCAAGTCTTTCAAAATTATTGAATTCTTAAACTAGTCAACCTTTTAAAAATTAATCAAATCTTTTAAAAAGTTAGTCAAATTGCCTAATCGTCGGTCGACCGCACGTTAGCGGTCACTTTGAGTGATTAAGTTCTTCTCAAAGCGGAAATTGAACCCTTACCCATTTTCTCTGAAATTTTGAAACTTTTCTGTTAGGTTTTAAAATTTAATTTTGGTTTCCTAATTATCCTTAAAATTAGGTGGCGACTCTCTTTCAAAAATTTTGGAAATTTGATTCATGCCTAAATCAATTAAGTATCGAATCTCATTTTCGAGAAAGAGTCGGTCATTACAGGAAGAGAGAGGTGCAAATAATAATATTCCTTCGCAATTACAAGAACAAAAAGCAGCCCTGCTTATGAAATAACCCTACCTCTAGTAGATTAACATGGATAAGGCTAGAAATGAAGTTGTCACTTCTATTCCTCTACTTGTCAAATCAAATTACTCCAACCATGTAAAACATAAATTGATATTTAGTGGACAAACAGGATGCTGGTCATATATTTGCTTTTGACAGTAAGAGCAAATTTTAATTATAAATACTATTCCAACTTAAAATTTGTATCCATCCTACTTAATTTAAGGGCTTCAAGAAACAAATGATTTAGCAATTGAGGTAGGAAGAATGATAGTCAGCACTAATAAAGCATTGATAGCTCCCAAATAAGATAAAATTCAACTCTATGCCACCTAAATACACGTTTTGAGGCTTATCCTGAGTTCTAAATACTAATAAGGTCATATGTATTTGCAGAGAAACGAAGTCACCTTTGGTGAGTATTTTTCCCCCAAAGTGGGATTTCCTGGCTTGAGGATTAGTCAGGCCCAAAGTGGATACTGAAAATTAGGTCTAGGAAACCATATATTTCTTTGAGAATAGTAGTATCCATCTAATACATAAAGTAATGTAACATAGAAATGACTCTGTTTGAATAAATTATGAAAGAGAACCAACAGGATTCTTTAGCTTACTTCAGAAATGACTCTGTTAGAATAAATTATGAAAGAGAATCAACAAGATTCTAAAGCCTACTTCAGAAAAAGACGCATGAAATCTTCTTTGAACGAGAAAACAAAGGATGAGGGTAAATTATATTATGGTCTAAGTAATATCAAACTAAGGTAAATTTAGTCCACTTTTATGCGTGTCATATATTAGTCTGAGATGTAATTAAATTCAGCTATGTGATCAGTAAGGATTCCCTTAGCCAACCCTATTGGGATTGAGATATAGTTGTTGTTACATTAACATAAAAAAAACCACATATGATGGAGAAACACCTCCTACTATTATGTGAATATTCTGATTACCACAATGTCAATCAATTAACTACACCTTGATCCTAAACTAATTGAGTCCGTGATATCACATATATATCTCCTCAGTATGGTGGTAATCCAAAAAAATTTCATATGATCCTATCTCGATATAAGGACAAGTACGAAATGATTGAATCGATGCTACTGACATGATAAATGTTATGAATCAAATGAAAAATCATTGATAAAAGAATCTTCGAGAGTTCATGGTTAGCGAAGATTGGATGTCGCACTCGGAATGATATGAAACTTTTGTTCTGATAAATCACAAAACGAAACCTGTAAGGAAATTGCGACAATAGATCAAATATTTAGCAATATCCTAATTGTCAAATTAACAACCCTAATTTTCAAATACGACAAATCAATTGAAATTCAAACACAGTAAAATGATAAAATTGCTCATAATTGTACATTAAATTATCGAAACATGAAGAATTTTAGATTTGCTGGAGATTTTGGTGGAAGTTTACCTGCCGGCTGCAGCTAGTCGTCGGTTCCAGTGATGATACTGTATAAATTCCTACTGGAAATATTAGGAAGAAGTAAGGACAGATGGGTTTAAAGTTCAAGTTGCCAAATTAATAAATATTATATCCCTTTTTTTTCTTATTCCTTTTAGCCAGTGCCTTTTTTTACTATATATCACACAAATATTCCCAAATATAATTGGAAAAAAACTTTGAAAATGGTATTTGGCACATAACTTATTATTATTTGACAAATATATATGACAAACATTTTAAGTTTCTAAATACAAGAAAATTTTAGTATTTGGGTCGACTTCTAGCATTTGAAAAATTTATTATCGGTATACTAGATACAAAAAAATCTTCATTGGGGGATACTTTAATAGACATATTGGTGCAAGCTTAGCAAGTTTGAAGATGTTCATGGAGGTTTTGATTTTGGGGAGAGGAATGGAGGTAGGACGTCTCTCTTGAATTTTGCCAAAACCTTTGAATTAGTTATTACTAACTCATGCTTCCCGAAGAGGAAAAATCATTTGATTACCTTTCGTAGTGCAGTAGCTAGGACTCAGATTGATTACTTTCTTCTCTGGAAGGGTGATAAAAGCCTTTGTAAGAATTGCAAGGTTATTCCGAGTGAAAATATTTTCACTCAACATAGGCTTTCTAGTGATGGACTTAGAGATTAAGAGAGAAAAGAAGAAGGTTACTTATGCCCAACCGAGGATTAGCTAGATGGGGAGGCCTGACTCCTGCTCTTTCTAGAGAAATGGAAGAAAAGTTGAGTAGTTTAGAGGCTTGGAGTAGTGGCGGAGATGTGAACAATATATGGGACACTACTACTGGTTGCATTAGAAAAGTATTTACCAAGGTACTAGGGGTTTTGAGAGGGACCTTTGGTAAATGTTAGGGTGATTGGTGGTGGAATTGCGAAGTTCAAGGTAAAGCAAAAGCTAAGAAGATTGCTTGTACGTAGTGATTGGAGTGTAAGGATGAGGATGAAAAGTGAAGGCTTAAGGATATCTATAAGACAGCAAAGACAAAAGTGAAGATAGCAGTGACGAGTGCTAAGACAGCAACATTTGAGTGCTTATACATGGAGCTACGTAATAAAGGTGGGACAAGGGATTATATAGGCTCGCAAAAGAGAGAGAGAAAAAGTTCACGAAAGATAAGGTCTACGTATATTTTATCCTGCCCAGACTCCACTTTGGGATTCACTCGGTATGTTAGTGTTGTTTTACAACTATTTTATTAATTAAATTATATCAGGAGTCTTGAATTCTTTTGGCAACAATTTGAGGTGTTGCAATAGACCTCCTATGACAATGGTTTTCAAAGCATTGCTGTAAAATTTATTTTCATAAGCCCAATTTCTAGTACTAAAAGGCCTAAATTGGAGTCTAGATTTTATTATTTTCATTTTAAGCAATCACCTATTAGCTCTTTAGTAGATTTGAATTGTTCATATCTTATAAAAAGTCTTATATAATCAATCAACCATCATAATCAATCATTGTATAACCACTAGCACTAACTACATCCATTGCAATCCTAAAGGATAAGAATGAACAGTAGTTATCTTTTAAGTGGCGATTGTAACCGCCCAACCACTTTTCTTATAGTGGGAAGGTGGTTAACTCCTTGTGGGAGAGAGAATCCTAAGCAGGAGGAAGTTAGTTTCCTAGTGGGAGAGAAAAAGAGAAAATAAAGGAAGTTTAAAGAGACTACAATTGCAAAAGAAAGAAAGTCTATATACTATTTTGAATTCATCTGACTTCTAAATCGTAAGATTAAACTGAAAAGTACGATGAATAATTTTGTATCATTGATCCATCAAAGTATACAAAGGGAATTTGATTTGTGAATCAGCATCCGTATTCCTAGAGAAACAGATCAG
>DF361016.1:42260-55786 GCA_000787875.1 Solanum virginianum | reverse complement strand
TTATCGGTAACGGGTGCCGGTCCGCCTTAATAGGATTTGGGGTGTGACACCAGGATGAAAAGTCATTGCCGTTTTCCACGCCTGCTAAGAGGGGAAATTATGGAAAGAGAAGTTATCAAAGAAAGCCAAGCGGGAATAGGGTCAACCAGTCGCAATAATGCTCCTTGGGTGCTGAAAGGGGCAAACTCCAGTGAAGACCACACAGGGATGGTATAGAGGTATGTGGCAGTCCAAAGGTAGAGACTGGGAGTTCGAGGAGAGTACGGGAGTCCCTACTATAACATCATACCGAGGACGTCGCAACATTAGGTGGAGGAGAGTGTGATGACCCGCCACTTAATCTTGAAAGAGGGGGAAGAATCTAGAGTCTTTGGGTGGTTTAGGAAGACTCTAGAATCATGTAGATAAGCCTTGTAGTCTTTAGTTCTCTCTAGACTGGTATGAAAGATTCTAGAGAGGGGCTAAAGTATAAATACTTAGGAAATTGTATATAAATATTAATTACACTTTGACCCTAAGTAGGAAGTATAAATAGAGAGGGTCATTTGCATTGTTAGGATTCCTAAAGCATTCTCCAAGCAATGCATGTCTTCTTTCTACAAAAGTTCTCTTAGTCTTCTTAATCTAGCTTACCCTTAGTGATCAAGAGTTGAAAGACTTACTTGAATTTGCAAGATCGTGAATGACAAGTGCCGCATGGGAGTCTTAGAAAGAGCTCTAAGTCTATGACAATAGGCTTGCTACCTATTGTTAGGATTGTACATAAGCGAAAAATCATAGTGTACTCTCTTAACAAGAAAATTTAAAATATCTCAATCTTAATTTCATTATAACTAACATATAAAGTTATCATCTTTCTTTAGCTTTATATACTCAAAATATAAGTGTATAACTCTTGACCTTAAAAACTCAACAAAACCTTTGAATTTTAAAGTTTAATCAATTACTTTACTAAGTCCTGCACACCATACAAATTGGGAATCTCCTGCTTTTATCTCACCCAATTCAATCATAAACTATAAGCCCTTAACCAGACAAATTTTTGAGATCAATATAAAAGTTCTGCATAGAGAATATGAAATCATTCTTTCTTAAACATCTAACAAATAAGTAATTCTTATCCTCTCGCAGAAGACACATACACAAAAAGAAAATATATATTTAATTCAATCTAAATTAATCTAAAAAGAATCAAGAATTTTCAACAAAAAATAAGAAAATCCTTCTACTGTGTATAAAAGAAACAACAGAACATAAAGTTAGAATATTGACATCAAAATTTTGCACTTCATCAACAAATCTGAGTAGCAAAAATAGCTGAAGTGGTTTTCCTAGAATCCCTTTTACTCAAAAAAGTAATTGCATTAGTAGAGTTGATGTCTATAGCTGCCTTAATACTTTTATAGTTCTCATTAATATAGCTACTCGCGAACATACTGACATATTTTTTTTTGTGACCGCTGTCTGGCATGTCATATAATGACTATTCATTTACATCATAAAGTAACATTATCCAATTCTCTAATAGATATTCTTCATCTAATGTCTTGTAGTTTGTAGTCTCTTCTTGTGTCGTTCTTGAATTCCTCAGATCATGTCATTAATTTATGTTTCCTTTATTTAATTAGCTTAACATCTTTAATTACTTTAATATTGTTCTCATAGTTGTCATTAAAGCAACTACTTGTGGTATCCAAATGTTTCTATATTTGTGTTATAGCAATATCATCCAAAGTCTAATCAATTACATTTTAAGCAATAATCACTCAAGAAAGTATTTAAATTCTATTTCTTGCTTATGTTATGTTGCTTGATAGTTGTTTTTACCTCTTCTTTGGCGTTGTGTATTCATCTTAATTTTGGTTATCTAATGAAGTACCATTACCCTTGTATGTATTGTTGTCTTTGATGTTCAAAGAAGATGATTTAACATTCATACCGAAATTTATTTCTTTGTGGTGTGTCCATCTTTCCAACTTGGAACGTTTTCTCTTGGACTCTTGCTTATCATCTGATGACACTACTTACTGATATTTCTTCTATGAATTTTGTTATCACTAATTCCTTGAACAAATTTTTCCTTTGAGCTCACCTAAAGGTAACTCAACAAAGAAGTATGTGTCCATCTTCATAGAAATAGAAGAGTACCTTGTTTTTCACTACGAATCCTATAGTGCTTTTCCAATGCATCAAATAATTGGAACTTCTCCAGATTCAACCTCCGAAGTATCAAAATTGAGTCCCTTATTTTTCACTATGAATTCAATAGTGCTTTTCCAGTGCATCAACTAATTGGTATGTCCCCAGATTCAACCTCCAAAGTATCAAGACTAATTAATCTAAATCAAAGATTGATTAAACGAACATACTGTAACAAAACAACATCTTGAGTACCACTACAAAATAAGAATATCATTTCGAAATTGTATCATAGAGAGATCACCAATTAAATCATTAATTATTAAATTTAAAATTATTTTTCAACCATCATTAAAGAAACTTAATACCAATAAGCCAAGACATGCACTCCCCATGTATAAATATGATATGATAATTTTGAACGAATTAATGTTTTATCCAATAAGAAAATTGAATAATCCACCTTTGCCCTAATAAATAAATAATTAATTATAAATTTAAAATCGTTTCCCAATCATTATTAAAAAAAATTCAATACCAATAAGCTAATTTTACGCTTACCTTATCAGTTACAATTCAGTATGACCTAAATTCATATACCTCAATACCTAATTAGACTTCTTTTAGATTTAAAATCAACTAACTCTTTGTCTTTAAATTTTATTTGACTTATTAAAATTAACATGCACTTTGAATTATTAACTTTACAGCTGTTTCACTTCATTGGAATAGTTGTCCATTTCTACATTTCATTCACCTGGCAGTGCGTGGTAAGTTGCACTCATTCAATTCTTTTTTTAAATTATTATTAATTACTTTATATAGTTACTACGTATTTGAAGAGTCTATTTAAGTCCAACCATAACTATTTAATTATATTATTATAATATTAAATTTTAATTATATCTCTTGAATAGATATAATCTATTCTTAATTAAAAGAAAATTAAATTTCACTTTATTTTATGCAAGACATCATAAATTATTCAGGCTCCAAAAATGTCAGGCAATAGAAATAAGAAAACAGAAGCACTTTTTCAAAATCAAATGCTAATAGAAATACTAGAAGACATGAGTTTTATAGATTGATGCCACCCGAGCAAAAACAAAATCTTTTGGTCCGTCAATGAGCAAAAAGAGCTGAATTGAAAAGACAACACTTGTCTTAAAGTTCAATGATGAATGACATGGCTGTTGACATCCAATTTTTACCCTCCACAGTATAAATTAATTATCAAGCTTTTAATTTTGATAATATAAAATAATTATCTTTAAAAAATGCAAAATACTATTTTCTAAAATAAATTTCATTTTTTATTTTAGGGGCTAATATTTGTAACTAATTTAATTATTTTAGGTCGTTCATATTAAAGTTCTTCAATTAATTTGTGTTAATTCATCTTGTAGTCAAATTAGTCGATCGAGTTCAATTTGATTACATTTAATTAGTTATAATTGCAAGTGAATGGCTAATTTCTCAATCCAATTTCCCTACCCTTGAATCCATTTTCTCAATCTCAATTTCAGACCAATTGGTCCATTTTTTGTGACTAATTTCGGACCAACCCAACCCAAAATTCCCAATACCCGGCCCAATCCAACATATTATACACACACCGTACAAACATATACATACACAACACACACACACACACCCCTTTCTTTTTTCCTTTTTCTTCTTCCTCTTTCTCCATCACGCTCATCTGCTTCTCCCTCACCCTCACATGCGCACACTCTTCTTTCTCCTCAACGTTCCAGCAAATGCCAAAATCCAACAAACTAAGATTAAATTCGCAGAAATCACGCTGACCCAACATACGCATATGAATTTGTCAAAGATCACCCAAGATTTTCGCAATGACTTTTCAGCCTCTTCTTGGATTCGAAGAGGATTTTGAATTTCAAAATTGAAAAGATCTCAACTCTACTCTAATACCTACTTATAAATTTCCCCTCTTTCTCTATTATTATAGGTCAATTTTTCCACAAAATAACATACTAGAATTTGAGTTTCAAAAACCCTACAAAAAAATCTTCATTTGTTTCAAGTAATTTTTGAAAAGCTAGGTCGACATTAAGGTTATTCAAGCAAAAGCTTCACTTTCAGATTCGAGTGGTGTCAAAATTTATCGATTAAAGCTCATATCGTCCCAGAACGCTGCTCCAAGAAAGGAAATTCTATTTTTGCTTAAGTTCAAGTGTGTTTTTCCTTTTTAAGTTTAGTACTAATTCGCAGGACCTTGGAAGTCTTGGAATCCCAGTTTTAATTATATGATCTTGATTTAATTCTCTTACTTGACAAGTCTTTGAATATTCCAATCTTGTTTGCTTAAATACCATCAGATTTCTAATAAAACAAATGACCTTATTTTAGTTCATATAATTCAATTCCTCTTGTTTTAGAATCTCCTTTTGTTTGTCTACCGATCCGGGTCAAAAAAATTTATTTTGGGTTATTGTACACTGTCCAAGTAGGCTGTCACCATCTTCTATGTTTACCAAGGATTAGGTTTTGGTTGAAATTATTTTTGTTTCTTAAATGTATGCTACTACCTCTCTTCTTAGTTACTTTGGTTTCAACAACATATTGTGTATTTCTTTCTAGCATAAGTCATGTCTAAACTATTGCCTGTGAAATGTTTGTCTCAGTCTTGATGTTGTTTCATTCGTTATAGTGCCTTTTCTATGCCTGGGTCTAGCTCATCTCTGTTTAGATTGATTAAATAGGTGCAAATTTGTTTTAAGTATATTGCTGCACTTGTTATGAACTTAGCTAAATTATTTTTTCTTCGGTCACTGTTCATTGTTTCATTTACCTTTCTTCTAAGGTTCTATATTAGTATATGATTGACAACTATCTTATATTTATAATTTATTTGTTAATTTCTAGTTTACATATTCAATATTATGTTTCCAGTATATGTTTGATTGTGGTGTGTTACTTTGTTGATTCTATAATTGATTCTGCTTTGCTGATTAAATCAATTATTTGGTTTATTTTCCTGCTGTCCAAATTTATTCAAAAAAAAACTTAGTGCTTGCTATTCCATTTTATAATGCCCTTTTTTAGATTTTTTTTAACTATTTAGGTTCTTGAGAATCTAGTGATTCGAAAATGTTCGTGAAATGTTTTTTATTCATATTTTTGGTTTGATACGAATGTTAATTTTTTTCTTTTGTTGCATGCGAAGTCGTTTTGGAGTCTTAAATGAGATCCTCTCCTCTCGTTTGCATTTCTTTGGGCCGTAAAGGCCCAACTCCCCTCTTTGAATCAGCCTCATCAACCCACAGAGAAAGAAATAGTCTACAAGGTCACGAAAGCTGAAATACAGGTCAAAGAAGCCAGGAATCGATATGTATACATTGATATACACCCATATACACTAAGTGTATATGATAGAGAAATGGGCTAAAAGCCCAGGAGAGCAGCAACAGATTTAATGGGCCAGGCGGGCTCAAATGTTAGAATTAGGATAGGTGGTTGATATTGAGCCTACCAAGCCCAATAGTTTAGCTTTCTTTTGTTATTTCCTTTGTCATATTTTTTGTGATATTTGTCTAACTCTAACACTAACCTTATTTTAGTATTATTTGTTTTAACCTAATCAATTTCCCCAAAAGTCAAACTATTTGTGTTACTTTTTATCTAACCTTGATTTTGTGATTCCTTAATTTAAAAAAAATGCATTTTAGATCTTTTAAATATTTCAAATGTCTTTATCAGTCAAATTAGACAATGTGGTAATTTAAACTTTCTAATTTAGACTTTTTTTGCAAGTTCCATTTCTAAAATTGATTTTTTCGAAGTTAGTCAAAATTTTTTAATCGCCGAATAACCGCGTGTTAGCGGGCATTTCAAGTGCGTAAAACCTTCTTGAAATGGAAATATGAACTCAAATCTTTTTCTTTGGATCTTAAAATTTTTTTTTCTGTTTAAGTCTTTTTAAAATATTAAATAGTTTTCTTGATTTTTCCTTAAAAATTAAGTGGTGACTTTATTTGAATTTTGAAAGTTTGGTTTCTACTTAAATCAATTAAGTAATAAATCAAAATTTTGAAATACAAGTCATTTTTTAATATAACAGAAATGGTGACTCATCTAAGGTATTTTCATTAGGTTCTAACCATTAAATTATGATGTTTGACTAACTATCCGTTGTGTAATATTTAGTAATTGTAATTTTTATTTGCTTTATTTGTTTAAATAATTTATTGGTTCGCGATGCGTCTAATAGTCATCATAATTTCCAACTCAGGTTGTCCGCCTGGGTTCTCGGTCCATTCAAAATCCACTCTTAGACACCTAAGATAGAACGAAACCAAAACACTTTTTAGGATAATTTTCCTAGGCGGACCCAATGCGTAAGGGACATTGGGCCCATTAGTAGTCCACCTTGAGTCTATTTGGCCCACAGCCAATAAGACAACCATACTTATGTGTTTAATTGAAGGATATGTAATTTAATTTAAACAACCTATTATCACCTGGGCGGGGGGGGGGGGGGAACCAAAACCTATTTTTCTACCTTGTAGGATGGCTCAAGTGTACAAATCTTTCAGGACTAGCATGGTAACTCAACCTCATCTCTTCCTCAAGGTGTGGTGGGCAAGAATGAATGAGTTTGACAAAAGGAAAGTCCAAAAGCACATAGGTTACCTCCTCTCTCTAATGGAAATAGAAGCTTGGCCGGATCTAATTGGTGTAATGATCAAGTTTTGGGATAGTGATTGCATGGTGTCCCATTTTGGAGATCTAGAATTGACTCCAACCATAGAGCAAGTTGTAGTGAGTTATGAAAGTATAAGTATGTACAACAAGAGAAAGTCTAAGCTAGACGATGACACTCTAATTCTGAAGGTGTGGGGTCCAAATGAGGTCAAAGAGGCATTCTTATTAGTCAATG
The DNA here is from genome assembly GCA_000787875.1 of Solanum virginianum. Classification (NCBI taxonomy): domain Eukaryota; kingdom Viridiplantae; phylum Streptophyta; class Magnoliopsida; order Solanales; family Solanaceae; genus Solanum; species Solanum virginianum. Next base: position 48,744 of record DF361016.1, on the reverse strand, counting down.
TTGATTGGATGAGTTGATAAAAAGACCGTATATCCCACTTCGAAAGCTATACTCCTGGTTTAGACGTGCTAATGGCTACGAAAGATTTAAAGGGGAATTTGTTTTCGAACAAACTTGGTGAAAAAAATGAACTTTCACTTTTGCGGTATGCTTATTGGGGTCTTAGTTTCCCCCCAAAATCTAGGCCACGCTATTCATCCGAGTATGATAATGGTCACTCACACCATCTTCTACGGGGTCAAATTTAGAACTTCAGCCAAATATTATACCTTAGCACCCATGATTCTTGCGAACATCTATAGGGCTTTGGATAAATGTCAAAGAGGGAGTCGATTCTTTCAAGGTTGCAACCTAATACTTCAATGGTGGATGATAAAACACCAACTTAAAGTCCATGACCCTATAGAACCGGACCAAAAAGTCGACGAGATCATTTCTCTTCTCACAGTACATGGCTACACTTGAATCATTTCAAAGCGGGAAACAGACAACTATTTTGGTTGCCAATAATGAGTGGGTTATGGGATGAAGAAGTACAATAAGTCGTTGATGATGTCGTCATGTATGATACTAGGATTCGAAGTCAAAAACTTCCTTTCTTGGTACAAGCCGAACTTAGGGGGACACGACCATATGCTCCCAGTCTAGTTCTCAGGCAGTTGGATTGTAAGCAAGTCACCTCTCAAAAAGGAAACAAGAGGAAATTTGTAACAGATCACAAGAATGGTCAAGTATCCTTCGCTAACATGATGATTCAAGGATGGAAGACTCGGAGAGTAGCAGGTGATAAGGTTTCCAATAGGTTCAATGCCGAGTGTAGTAGTACGTATAAGGATTTGTTGAAGAAGAATCTTGCTTGAACTATCAAGCCTGACCCTAACATGCCTTATTAAATTAAGGATGTTAAACCCGAGAGTCAAGTGCTACTTCATCGACTCCAAGAAAAGCATCAAGAGAATCATTTGGTCCATCAGTGTCGACATTTGGAGGATGTAAGGGTTATAGAGCGGCTTAAACAGGAACTCAGTAGAGCGAGGCAATGCATAGTTGGGTTGGATGATCTCATGGAACAACAAATTCAGACTATGGAAGAAGTCAATCTTGAAGTAAAGACTCAGTTGGCACAAAACTACTTGTGGGAAGATAGGTACTTCATGTGGCAAGAGGTCGACACAGCTAAAAGGGCAAGGGTTAATAGGAGAACCAAGGCAGCATGAAGTCTTTTATTATCCCCTGCGAGGGATTGCTTTTGTTTATGTATTTTCTCTTTGTAAGAGTTTGCTGATGTATCTTTCATTATGTTTTGTAAGCACTTTGAATCTTTCATTATATTTTATTTTATCAATAAAGTACTTTGGGGATAATGATTTGTCTTTAAATTAATACACATCCTTCAATTTTGATAGGCCAATCCTTGGCATAAAAAGGTCACAAATTCTCTAGGACGCGCAACAACTGTATCTGTGTTATTTGCTGTAACTGTTGTGTGTGCTATCTTGTATTACTTGCAATTCAAGGAAACTAACATACTTGCCTTTGAGTAATTCTTCTTACAGGTAACTTAGAATTGATCAGTGTTGATAAGAGCTAGCCGACTATCTACATTTTACCAGATCAAAGGTTCACAAAGGTTCCTTCTCCGATCAAGACTCGTCAAAAGAAAAGTCAATAATGGCTAGAAACAATGAGGATATGGGCTCAACTAAAATTACTATGGCAGACCCCATCATTGTCGAGCAAAATAAGCTAATTGCACAGTTGATACAATAGGTAGCTGAAATAAAGATTGAGATGTAAAAGGCCCAAGACCTGATAAACTTGGTTATTGCTGCTAACCTTCCCGGTCCTAGCGATAAATGGCCTCCACTCCACTTTCCTCCTCCGAATCCAACTTGTGAACCTACCCTGAATAACCCATCCTTTATCTCTGTTCAAAACACCCTTACTACTGATGCATGTCATACCAACTCTTCACACCATACACCTCCTCTACTTCAAAATCCCAATACCAACAACATATAAGCCTTCACGCCTCCTCAAAATCCCAATACTACTAACTCCTAAATAGCCCCTTCAAAAAATCAAGAAAAACACACCCAAAACTTACCTACCACTAAACCCTTGCCTCTTAAAGCCCTTTTCCATATTCTAGTCCCACTTGAACCATATATTCTATACGCCACATACCCCGAAATTGATCCTTATGAGGAGAAGGAAAAATAGTGGAGGGCTAAGGAAGAAATGACCAAGTTGAGCATAAAGAAAGAAATTACAAAGGCTATGAAATAATTTCACATTGCATCAGATGTTGTAGGATTGAACTATGAGAATTTGTGTATTCATCCTGATTTGAACCTTTTAGAAGGATTCAAAATACCAAAGTTTGGTGCTTTTGATGGAACTGGAAACCCTCTCGCCTACTTGAGAGCATATTGTGATCAACTTGTAGGTGTTGGGAAGAATGAGGCGTTATTGATGACACATTTTAGTCGGAGTTTGAGCAGGAGGTCTTGGAATGGTTTACCTCCATGAGATGGACCAATGGGTTGGCTCAGAACGGGAAAGATTTCTCGTGTGTCTAATCCGACTGGATCCTCAAGATTACTAAGGAAGAAGAGAGAGGACGTGTCATCTATTTCCTATACATTGGATAAGAAGAGACCCTCTAGCAATAATCCTAAATAATCTGCACCCGTCCAAACTTACCTTCATTCTTCTCAAAGTTCATTTCCTGGATACCAAACTCCACCCCCAATTCACCAAGCCTCTCCACAATACCTAAATATCCACCCGAATTATCAAACCCCATCAACAAACTACTCTTATGTTCAACCAATCTACCAAACTCCTCCTACCAATTACTCCACCCCAAACTACCAAACCACATGACCAAGCTATCAAACTCTAACCTATCCAAGATTTCAAACTCCCCTGCCTCCTTGCCATAACTCTCTAAATTACCATCAAGTACCCCCACCCCCTACAAAATAATTATGACCCTCCTCGTCCAAGTTGAGAGAAGAAGCCTCCTAGGGTGTTCACTCCACTTACCAAAAGTCAAACACAATTATTTGAAAGGTTGTCGGCTGCAGGAATTATCCAGCCTATCCCTCCAAAACCAGTAGACATAAACTTTTGATTCTTTAGGGGTGACTAAACATGTGCTTATCATTCTAATAGTTTGTACATGATACTAAAGATTGCATAAGTCTAAAGCATAAGATTCAAGTTTTATTTGACCACAACATGGTTGTTCTTTAGACCATCGCGCCTAATGTCAACAATAATCCTTTGCCTAATCATGGAGGAAACACTGTCAGTATGATTGAGAAAGATGAGGATTGGTGTATGACTAAGATAATAGTCCCGGATAATGTTGACAACTTGGAGAAGAATGTAGTATCTTTATGCATTTCTGAGAAACCAAGAGGATTAGTGTATGACTAAGACAATAGTCCCAGATAATGTCGATAGCTTAGAGAAGATTGCAGATCTTTATGCATTTCTGAGAAACTGAAGTTTGTGATCTTGACGCCTCCAAAAGTTATTGCTTTGATACTAAAGGGGGGTTTTTGCTCAAAATGTCATGATCCAAGCCTAGGGCCTACACGTGACACAGCGAATGGGAAGCTCGAAGATAACCCAAACAAGCCTCTTAGCATATCATGTACACATCCTTAGTTGTGGAAGCAAATTAGACAAAAATAAGTATCAAATAAATGTAAAGGGAAAAAAGGGGACTAAGGGAAAATGTTCATAATAATAATAGAATAAGAGAGTCAAGCTCCCAAAAATATAGACAAACCATGATATAATATCCAATGACACCTCTACATAGAATGGAGGGGGGGCCAAGACACTTTCTGGGCTCACCTTCATTAAGAAGTATTCAATATAAGAACAAGTCTCTATAAAGCATGAATGAGCATAGATATCGCCCTCGGAATTGAGGACTCACTAACTAGTGTTCTTCACCAAAAAAAACTAGCCACGAGGGGAATGGTCAATAGGAGTGTCAGTCCCTACATAGTGAAATCATGTAGACATAGAGTATGCATTAGTACGTTTGAATGTACTAAGTAATGCAACAAGAATCATAGGCCATGATATCAAGATGCTTAATTATATAAAAAAAAGAAACATAAGCTCAAATGGGATATATGCTCCAAAATCTTACACAAACATGCATGAGATGAACCCAAATAAATACCCACTCATCTTACGGTACCACCATTTTTGAGAGTATTACCAATACCCCTACTTTACGACATAGCCTTTTCGGTAGGTGTTATAAGATATCCTTACATTACGATATAATCCTTTAGGCAGGCACCATGAATTATTGTACTTATGACATGACCCTTTTGGTAGATTATTGAAATAACCCCAAAAAAGTGCCCAAAAATATGCCTTGAAAGTGTCTGAAATCGTAATTTCCATATATCTCAAATTTCGTGCGTGATATCAAAAACCTAACTTCATATTCTTGTTCAAAAGGTCAAATTGAGTGGAAAATGGGTTTAAACCCAATTTAAGAGAAACAATAGCAAAATTTAAAAATCACAAAAATTCAATTTCCAGAGACGATCCGCTCTATTTTTGTGGCCTGTTTTCTATCTCAGTCCAAGGCCTTTGGGTCTTGGTCCTAAGTATTCCCATGCATGAAAATACCTATACATAGTCATATTTCACCCTCATATCATTCAAAACATTTCCCAATACTTACTCAAATACTTAGCCAAATATTTCACTCCTAAATTTAAGTCCCAAAAGTCATCCGGATCTTAAGGTTTTCAGTCAAGCTTCAAGTCTCCATGTCCAATCTTCATCAAGTTGTTCTCTAAAGCTAAGGTATGTGGGTTTGTTTCATGGGTTCCTTTCACCGATGATACCCAATCTCTCTTTTACCTAAAATTGCATGGTTTAAAGTTTATTTCCTCATGGGTCTTATCTATTATGAATTTCACTGCACACTATATTGGGTTTCATGAAATTATTATTGTTTTAACATGTTTGAGTTATGAATCTAAGATCTATTGTGAGATTTGATAAAGGGCTTTGATGTATATGGCTTGAGGGTGTTACCAAATATCTATTGATGGTTTTACACTTAATTTTATAGCATGATTTCACTCTTGAATTGCATGATTTTACACTAGCACTTCACACCCGCCAAGTGTTTGATAAAATGTCCGGTTGATGATTTCTTAGGGAATTGAAGGTCCAATGCTTATCTTATGAGTTGAATGAACATGATGATAAAAGGAATGTATGTATGTGATATTATCTCTATTGTGTTGAGAATTGACCAAGCATCACTTGGGGGGTTGTAGGCCTACGTAACCTTGTTAAGGGTTTGTACCTTGATCACCTCGCCCGGGAGGTCATAGGCCCATGCAACCATGTCGAGAGGTTTATACCTTGATAACCACGTTGGGGGTATTTACTCCATCAACCATGTTGGGGCATTTGTACCTCATCAACCTATTGAGGGGTTTGTACCTCATTCACCTCTCTAAGGGGGTGGTAGGCCTTAGATATGCTCTCATAATGGACTCTCATTATACATGTATTATGTTCCATATAAGCACAGTTTTACTTCAAAATCATTCATAAATGCCATATTGCTATATGCTTACCCATTGCCTATATTATGCATTTTGCTTATGGTACCTATCGCTTGTAGCATTTGCATCCTACATACTTAGTATATTCAAACGTAGTATCACTACTCTATGCCTACATAATGTATTCATGTAGGAACCGGAGCCCCACTTGATCATCCTCCTCCGGTGGCTAATACGACTTCTCTCAAGCTCTTTGGTGAGTCCTTCATTTCGGGGATGATGTTTATGATCTCATACTATGTTTCAAGACTATCTTCTTTTATGTATATGTTGACTATGAGGGTGAACCGCTCTTTGGTGAGTCCTTCATTTCGGGGATGATGTTTATGATCTCATACTATGTTCCAAGACTATCTTATTTTATGTATATATTGACTATGAGGGTGAGCCCGGTAGCTTGACTTGGCCCCCGCTAAGTATCTAAGTTTAGAGGTGTTGTTGGATATGTTTTGGATTATGCTATGAACTTTGACTCTCTCTTGACTCTTGATGTTTATGACATGGAAGTTGTCCCTTAGCCTTATTGTCCCTATTTACTATCTCTTATTGTATTTTATTGCTTTCACAACCAAGGATATATAGTGATATATTAAGAAACTTACTTGGGATCCCTTCGGGTTCCCCATGCGTGGTGTCACTTCTAGGCCCTAGGCTTGGGTCGTGACAAACTTGGTATCAGAGCACTAGGTTACTAGATCCTCGAATTCTAACATACCGCACCAATTAGAGTATTGTTCATGGTTGTGTTGTGCACTACAACTATGAGCTAAAGGCTATGAGGCATTTAGGAAATGTTTCGCTTCTTCTTACTTTATGTCGTGCTATAGAAGTTGAGATAAGGTTTCCCCCCCCCCCCC
>DF361016.1:8362-42199 GCA_000787875.1 Solanum virginianum | reverse complement strand
TCCCCCCCCCCCCCAACAATTGTCCTTTGCTATGCTAGATCATGCGTAACACGAGAGGAAGAAGAGCCCGCACACCCGAGCATTTATCGGCTAATGGAGAGCTTCGGGATACTCTCTCTTTGCTTGCACAAGTTGTGGCTAATCAAGCCAACCATGGGGCCCAAGCCCCTCGTGCTCCTACACCAATATCTCGGGTGAGAGATTTCATGAGGATGAATCCCCCAGAATTTTATGGGTTGAGGGTGAGTGAGGACCCTCAAGAGTTCATTGATGAGGTCTATAAGGTTTTGGCTATTATGGGTGTTAGGTTGGAGGATAAGGCGGAGTTGGTGGCTTACCAACTCAAGGGGGTGGCACAAATATGGTTTAATCAATGGAAGGAGGAGAAAGGGTTCAATAATGTGGTTCTTTGGGAGGAGTTCAAGGTGGCTTTTCTTAATCGGTTCTTCTCTCTTGAGCTTACGAGAGGCCAAATTGGTGGAGTTTATTAATTTGAGACAAGGGTTTGTGAGTGTGAGGGAGTATGCCCTCAAGTTCTACTTAACTTTCTAAATGTGCTCCGCACTTGGTGTCCGACTTAAGGTCTAGGATGTATAAGTTTGTGATGGGTGTTTTCGATTTGGTTAGTGAGGAGTGTCGGTCCGCTATGTTGATTAGTGACATAGATTTATCCCGTTTGATGACCTATGCCGAATAAATGGAGGAGGAGAGGTTGAGTAAGAGTAGGGGTCATGAGGCCAATAGGGCTCATTTTGAGGGGAAGTTCCATAGTCAATAGGGTTGTCTGGTTCCATTAAGGCTAAGGGTTTTCTCCTGCATTTCATAAGAGGGTTGTCAATGATTTTCCAAGGGCCCAAGGTGTTGGGGGTGTGGTTTCTAATGGTGGGTGTCCGAAATGTGGTGGGGGTCATAGTGGCTCGTGTTTGAGGGATACTAATGCGTGTTATGGTTTTGGGGAAGTTGGGCATAAGGTGTTGGATTAGCCCTGAAGATCGCAACAAGGGTAAGGAGGTTCGTCCATAAGGTGCTAATGTCGATTCCTTTGGGGAGAGGTGGTCAACAAGGTGGTGCCTCGAGGGACAATTGCTTTTCTGCTTTTCATGGGAGTTAAGGGGTTGATGAGGTGCCCGATGTTATTACTGGTATGTTGAAAGTCTTTTATTTTGATTTGTATGCTATAGATTGATTCGGGTGCTACTCTTTTTTTTTGTTACCCACTTTTGTTGCCAAAATGTTTCATGTTGAGCCTGAATTGTTGTGTCTAGTCTTATTGGTGCATCTATTGTAGCTAGAAAGGTCTATATGAGGTGTCTACTCCTATTGGTGCATCTATTATAGCTAGAAAGGTCTATAGAAATTATCCTATTAGTATCTTGCATAAAATATTGCCTTGTGATTTTGTTGAGTTGGACATGGTTGATTTTGATGTCATTCTTGGGATGGATTGGTTGCATACATACTATGTCTCTATTGATTGTAGAACCCATAGGGTCAAATTCCAATTCCCAAATGAACCCATTCTTGAGTAGGAAAGTTATGATGTGGTGGTCAAGGGTAGATTCATCTCTTGCATTAAAGCTCGTAAGTTGATCTCTAAGGGGTGTCTTTACCATCTTGTGAGGGTTAAGGATGTGGAGTCTAAAGTCCTTCCCATAGAGTCGGTTCCAATTGTATATGAGTTTCTTGATATCTTTCCAAATGACCTCCTCGGTGTTCCTCCCGAAAGGAAAATAGATTTTGGTATAGACCTCCTCCCCGATACTCAACCCATTTCTATTCCCCCTTACCGTATGGCCTCGGTGGAGTTAAAGGAGCAATTGAGGGACTTGTTGGAGAAGGGTTTCATTAGACCTAGCCAATCACCTTGGGGTGCACCGGTGTTGTTAGTGAAGAAGAAGGAGGGTCTCTTAGAATGCGCATTGATTACTGATAACTTAATAGGGTCACCATCAAGAATAGGTATCCTCTTCCAAGAATTGATGATTTGTTCGACCAATTCCAAGGGGTTAGCCACTTCTCTAAGATTGATCTTCGGTCCGAGTACCATCAACTAAAGGTGAGGGAGTGTGATATTCCTAAGATGGCCTTTCGGACTAGATATGGGCAATTTGAAGGTGTCACCCATAAAGGGTGTGGTTCATTTTGGAGGGAGTGTGATATTCCTAAGATGGCCTTTCGGACTAGATATGGGCATTTCAAGTTTGTTGTGATGTCTTTTGGGTTGACCAATGCACCAATTATCTTCATGGACCTTATGAAAAGAATCTTCAAACCCTACCTTGATTCGTTTGTTGTGATATTCATTGATGATATTTGATCTATTCTTGTGGTGAGGAGGAGCATAGGGCTCATTTGAGGGTTGTGTTGCAAAGATTGAGGGAAGAGAATTTATATGCTAAGTATGAGAAATATGAATTTTGGTTGGAAGAAGTTACCTTCCTAGGTCATGTGATGTCGGGGGATGGTATTAAGATGGACTCTAAGAAGACGAATGCGATTAGAAATTGGCCTAGACCATTGACCCCGTCGAACATTAGGTGCTTCTTGGGCTTAGCGGGTTACTATAGGAGGTTTGCGAATGGGTTCTCTTTATTGCCTCTCCCATGACAAAGTTGACTCAAAAGAAAGCCAAATTTGTGTAGTCCAATGAGTGTGAAAGGAGCTTCCAAACATTAAAAAATAAGCTTGTGTCCGCTCCTATTTTGTCACTACCGGAAGAGTTGGAGGGATTTGTTGTGTATTATGACACTTCCCAGGTTGGTTTGGGTTGTGTGTTGATGCAAAATGGTAAGGTCATAGTCTATGCTTCTAGGCAACTCAAAGTGCATGAAAAGATTTGTCCTACCCATGATCTTGAGTTAGCAGCCGTTGTGTTTGCATTAAAGATTTGATGTCACTATTTGTATGAGATGCATGTTGATATGTTCACCGATCATAAGAGCCTCCAATATTTCCTCATTCAAAAAGATCTCAACTTGAGATAAAGAAGGTGGTTAGAACTCCTTAAGGACTATGATATGAGTGTGCATTACCATCCCGGTAAGGCTAATGTTATGGCAGATACTTTGACTAGGGTGTCTATGGGTAGCCTTGCTCATGTTGATGATGGTAGCATAGGGGTGGCTAGAGAAGTCCATCAGTTTACTAGATTGGGAGTTAGGTTTAAAGAGGGTGTTGATGGTGGTGTTGTCGTCATTAATGGTTCTAAATCTTCATTGTTGAGGAGGTAAAAGCTAAGCAAGATTTTGATCCCTCATTGTTAGAATTGAAGGCATTGGTAAGGGATGGTAAGGTAGAGGTTTTCTCCCAAGGGGGACATGGTGCCCTTAGATACCAAGGTAGGTTATGTGTGCCTTGTGTTGATGGCTTGAAGGAAAGGATTCTTGATGAGGCTCATGGTTCTTCTTACTCTATTCACCTAGGGTCTACTAAGATGTATAGAGATTTGAGAGAGGTGTATTGGTGGGGAGGCATGAAGAGGGACATTGGCAAATTTGTATCCAGTTGCCATAGTTGCCAACAAGTTAAAGCCGAACATCAAAGGCCGGATGGCCTAACCCAAGACATAGAGATTACTACTTAGAAGTTGGAAGAGATTAATATGGATTTTGTGGTTGGGTTGCCCAAGACTAGAAAGGGTTTTGATTCCATTTGGATTATGGTTGATAGGGTGACAAAATCGGCTCACTTTCTACTGGTTAAGACTACCTAAGGGGCTGAAGATTATGCTAGGTTGTACATTCATGACTTGGTGAGATTGGATGGGGTTCCTTTGTCCATCATATTGGATCGTGAGGCACAATTCACTTCATACTTTTGGAGGTCTTTCAAAAGAGATCTTGGAACCTAGGTAAAACTTAGTACGACCGTTCACCCCCAAACGGATAGCCAAGACGAAAAAACTATCCAAATACTTGAGGACATGCTTAGGGCTTGTGTATTGGAGCTCAAGGGTAGTTGGGATAATCATCTTCCATTGACTGAGTTTGCATAAAACAATAGCTATCATTCTAGCATCGGAATAAGTCCTTTTGAGGCTCTCTATGGTAGACGTTGTAGATCCCCGATTGGGTGGTTTGAGGTTGGAGCGATGACTTTGTTGGGTCCAGATCTGGTTGTGGATGATATGGAGAAGGTAAGGATGATTAGGGAAAGGTTGAGGACAACCCAAAGTCGTCAAAAGTCTTATGCCGATGTGAGAAGGAGGGAGCTTGAGTTTAAGGTTGGTGATTGGGTCGATTTGAAGGTGTCACCCATAAAGGGTGTGGTTCATTTTGGTAAGAAGGACAAGTTAAGCTCTAGATATGTGTGTCCTTATACGATGATGAGGAAGATGGTAAGGTGGCTTACGAGTTGGATTTGCCTAGTGAAATGAAATTGGTTCATCCGGTCTTTCATATGTCTATATTGAGGAAGTGTGTGGGTGATCCAAATGCCATTGTGCCTCTTGATATTATGGGCATAGTTGAAGACAACTTGTCATATGAAGAGGTTTCGGTAGAGATCTTGGATAGGCAAGTGAAGAGGTTGAGAAACAAGGATGTTGCTGCCGTTAAGGTCATTTGGAGAAATCAACAAGTCGAAAGTGCTCCTTGGGAGGCCAAAGCGGATATGCAAAAGCGATACCCCTATATTCCATCCTACTCAAGACTAAGGTACTAATTCTAAGTCTTCTATGTGATTTCATGTCTCCCGTTCTAGCCCCTAAGCCATTTGCATGCATTAATGTTTACATTGACAAAGTTCATGGTGATTTTACACTTATAATGAGATTTTTGAAAATGATGTTTTAAGTATGTTGTTGCATTCTTATTGGGGATAATTTCTTTATGATTACTCTTCTTATATACGTCTCTTTGACATTCAGGGACGAATGTTCCCAAGGGGGAGATATTGAAACGACCCCAAAAAGTGTCAAAAATGTGCCTCGAAAGTGCCCAGAATCGTAATTTTTATATATCTCAAAATCCGTGCGTGATATCAAATATTTGACTTCATATTCTTGTTTAGGGGGTCAAAAATTTAGTGTGAGATGGGTCTAACCCTAATTTTAGAGCAAATGAATCGCAATTTCATTTTTCCCAAAAATCGAATTTCAGAGAGGTTTTTGCGCCCCTGGTGCGATGCGCTAAGGGCGTGCCTCGGTACAAATTTTGCCCATTTTTTTCTATCTCAGTCCAATGCTTTGGGTCTTGGGCCTAATTATTCCCATGCGTGAAAATGCCTATACTTAGCCTTATTTCACCCTCATATCATTCAAGACATTCTCGAATACACTCCAAACACTTAGATAATATTTCATCTCCTAAATTCAAGTCTCAAAACTCATCCGGATTCTAAGGCTAACATTCAAGCTCCAAGTTTCCATCTCCAATCTTCATCAAGCTATTCTACCAAGCTAAGGTATGTGGGTTTCTTTCATAGGTTCCTCTCACCCATGATACCCAAGCTTCCTTTTACTTAAAATTACATGATTTAGAGTTGATTTACTCATGAGTCTTTTACCATTATTTTATTGTACTTGAGAAAGAACCACAAGACTTGTTAGTTTTTTCAATTTAGATGAGTTACAAATTCAAGTTTGAAGGATTACTCTTAATTATTATGAATTTTTCACTACACACTATGTTGGGGCTTCATGAAATTATGGTTGTTTTAGCATGTTTTGAACTATGAATCTAAAATTTATTGTGAGATTTGATGAAGGGTTTTGATATATATTGCTTGAGGGTGTTACCAAGTATCTAGTAATGGTTTTACATTGGATTTTCTAGCATGATTACACTCTTAAATTGCATGGTTTTGCACTAGCACTACATACCTACCAAAAGTTTGATAAAATGTCCGGTTATGAGTTTCTTGAGGAATTGAAGGTTCAATGCATGTCTTATGAGTTGAATGATTATATGATGATGAAAGAAATGTGTGTGTATATATATATATATGATATTATCTCTATAGTGTTAGGAATTGACCAAGCCTCACTCGGGGGGTTGTAGACTCGGGTAACCTTGTTGAGGGGTTTGTACCTCAATCGCCTCGCTCGGGAGGTGGTAGGCCCGTGCAAAGGGGTTTTTACCTTGATAACCATGTTGGGGGGGGGGGGTTGTACTCCATCAATCATGTTGGGGGGTTTGTACCTCATCAACCATGTTAGGGGGTTTATACCTCATCAACCTATTGATGCGTTAGTACCTCATTCACCTCTGCAAGGGGGTGGTAGGCCTTGGATATGTCACTAACAGTGGTCTCTCCTTACACATGTATTATGTTCTATATAAGCATGATTTTACTTCAAGTATCATTCATACATGTCATATTGCTATATGCTTATTTATTGCTTATGTTATGCATTTTGTTTATGGTGCTTATCTCTTGTTGCATTGCATCCTACATGCTTAGTACATTCCAACGTACTAACGTGTACTCTATGCCTGCATGATGTTACTATTTAGGAACCGGAGCCCCACTTGATCATCCTCCTCCACGTGGCTAGTACGATATCTCTCAAGTTTGTTGGTGAATCCTCCATTTTAGGGATTATGCTTATGATCTCCTACTATGTTCTAAGATTATCCTTCTTTTGTATATATGTTGAATATGAGGGTGAACCCGATAGTTTGTCATGGCCCCCGCTAAGTATGTAAGGTTTAGAGGTGTTGTTGGACATGTTTATATTATGCTTTGAGTTTGACTCTCTCTTGACTCTTGATGTTTGTGATATGAGAATTGTCCCTTAGCCCATTTTGTTCCTATCTATCATCTTTTATTGTATTTTATTGCTTTTACGACCAAGGATGTGTGTATGATATTCTAAGAGGCTTGCTTGGGGTTCCTTCGGGGTCCCCATTCGTCATGTCACATCTAGGCCCTAGGCTTGGGTCGTGACTCTCCTATAATAACATGCCAAATCATAATAACGTTTAGTCTCTATTGATATAATGAGCTTGACAATTTTTCTGTGCCTCGATAGTTTGGGAATATACTTTGATCCCTTCCCTAGAAACCACATGGTCTAAGAATATCAGAAAAATTAAGATTCATACTTCAAAAATTGAGTGCACAACTTGCGGTCCTAAACCATGTATAACACTAATATTATATGACTTACATGTTCATCCCCACTCTCAAGTATACCAAGATATATTCATATACATAATCATGAACAAGTTGAGATAAAGCTTGAATAGCTTATCATAAGGTTTATGAACTTTGCTGAAGAATTCATCAAGCCAAAAGAAATCACAAGTGATTCGAAGTATTTGTAGCATGTCCCAAAATACACTTTTAAAAATATCTTCTTCTTTCACCTTTAATTGATGGTAATCTAATTTGAGGTCAAACTTTGGAGAAACATTTAGCCCCTTCAAGTTGATCGAACTAGTCATTGATTTTTTAAAAAATAGATATTTTTAATAGAGACCTTATGCAATTGATGATACTTAATGGATGTTCATAATGATCCATCTTTTTTAAAACAAATAAGACTAGTGCACATAAAGATGAAAACACTTGATATAATGAATCTCTTGCCAACATTGCTATAGACATTCTATAGGGAGGAATAGATACTAGGCATCGAGAAGGTTCAACTCTTTTATTACCATTATTTTATTGTACTTGAGAAAGAACCACAAGACTTGTTAGTTTTTTCAATTTAGATGAGTTACAAATTCAAGTTTGAAGGATTACTCCATACTTAGTTTGCTAGTGTGGTGCAAGTTTAATAGTTAATCAGGTACTCAGACTTTCCTAACTATTTTTAAGTAAATCTTTAGTAACCAGTTTCACTAGTAATGCAATAAATGTTCATTTAACCCTTTAAAAAAATTAAATAATTTTAGAATTAAGATTTTAAGGTTACACAATTTTGTATTTCTAAGCATATGCAAGTATTGTCTTCAATACCTATTAAAGTTCTAGAAACAAGTCACTTATTTAATATAGAAATTTACAATCTATTGATAATTTTAAAGAAATTGACCAAATGTGTAGGGTTGAAGCAAACAAACCTTGAAACACCTATTAATTTGAACAAGAAGTAATATAATTCATACCTTGATTCTTGTAGGCTTGATTGAAGATGAAGAAAGTTATATAATTAGTGTGTTCTTTACAGTTTTAAGAAAAAAGTGAGGTATATTAGAAAGATGAGAAAATGATGAAAATTTGAATTTAAGATATTCAAATAGAGGTTTCAGCTCAGTTAAGCCAAAAAAAAAGAAAAAATGAAGTGAAAAATTTCCGTTACGAGGGAAGGGGGTCGATAGAGGGACTTGTAGAAGCGCGTTGCAACCCCTATCATGCGTCTCCTCAGATTTTCTAAGTTTTTGAACATTAGTTCAAAGAGATTCATTACACGATCCTCTACGCACGGACATAGGGTCCGCGAGCGAGCTTAATGTTTTATCTAAAACTTTTCATTTTTAATTCTTCTTTGTTTTTATAAATTTGCAAGAACTTTAATTATAGTTATTAGTGGAGTGGACTATTTTCCAGCACGTGACTTATTTTGGTCATAATATGACTCGTATTTTTGTCTTATATCCTAATCTATTATATGTTTGAGTTGCCTCGTATGTAGCACTTGATTTAATGTTACTCAATAAACTTTGGCTTCATCAGTCAATTTATGAATCAATGGATCCTCACAGTAGTGACATTTTCACACCTTAGTTCTATTTTCTATTATATTATTGATGACCTTTCTAAACGTGGCATTTCACTCATGCACATGCTTGATTACATCATTTAGTATTTTTGTGGCCTCTTTCATTGACATGTTTTCCAGTCTCTCTCAAGCCACAATTATTGTAAGCTTTTGATTTACTGAACCAAGCGATGTCTAAAATATATCTAAAATAGTTGAGTCATGCAATTCATGATCTTGCTGTGTCAACAATATTGGAATCTTCTCCATGCATCTGATAGTAGCTTACCCTTAGTTGTCTGAAGTCCAAGATACTATTGACAACTTGCATTCTTCTAGATACTAAGCTCTACTCACGAATAAAGTTATGAACTAATTTTGTCCAAATATCAATTTCATCTAGTTATAATATTTTGAACCGTACTTATGTTTTATCTGTAAAAAAATACACAAACATATTGAGTTTTAACAGCTTATTAGATAGTAATGCACTTTTACGTTTAGCACAAATTCTTATGAGATTTTTTAAGCGTTAGAAAAGGTCTCTTTCCTAAGGCTTATAAAAACAAAACCCTTGACTTTTGATATCTCTTTCAATTGAATCCTGTAGAGAAACAATTATATATTGTGTTCTCAAGTTCTTCATCTACTATTGTGATTAGGCATAGATCCCCATAATGTGCACATTTTGAAAATGCTTGGTAGATGATGAAGGTCATGTCTTCGTAGTAAACTCTTGTAGTTATTATCATGATCTAAGCCTATCTCTTACATGTAATATGCTACTTAAAGATACAAATGATCCCAAGGTAATTTCATGACATGAAATGACATTGAAATATCATAATAAGATTGAAATATTAATATAAAGTCTAAAATAGTCTTAGCATAGTAGAGAATCTAATAACTGACTATCTAATGCCTCTAACCATAATGAGTATAGAACAAAGCATACCGAACCTCAAAATCTATGGGTGAAACCAAAAACTGAAATATCCAGAGATGTCACCATCCTACAAACATGAAGACTCACCAAAGCTAGCTCAGCTATTGATCGGAGGTCTACACTAAATGTGGGTGAGGATGTACATCTGAATCTATTTTATAAAACAATGTATTCTAAAGAGTATAGGGTCAGTAACCTGAATGTACCGTCTAGGAAGAAATGCAAAAAGCATACTGTCTGAGTATGAAGACATGCTAGTGCAATAACTAAGTAATCATATCATAAAAATTGAGTAAATTGCTGATTTGAAATACATAAATATAAGGTTATGCACTATTTCTAAGTCTAATTACAGGAGATATCAATAAGTAACAAAATTTATATGAGCTACGATATGGAGTTAGTGCATTTCTCCCACACTGAAAAGAGAGTGTCTGTACTTGTAAAGACAAGGACCATGATATTTGAACTAAGGTGGATCCACTAGCTAAAAAGTCTATAAAGACTAATCTTATGGTGATATGTAATTTTGTGACTGAGGATTGCTAATAAAATTTATGAAGGCTAAACACAAATCTTCATCCCTATCACCCAGTCAATGCTACGTACACTCCCCATAGGAATATGTATAATTTTAGAAAACAGTAAGAATCTGGTAATTTCGAATCATTAATAAAAATTTAATAATCATAAGAATATCTCTATAAAATCATGATAACATGACATAATTTGAGAGTCACTTTCTAGAAGCATCTAAATCATGATGATAATATAAATTGATTGATACTTTAAGTAGGAACATCCTTAATTCATAAAAATCTGAGTTTCTAAACTTATAAGTAAAAATAGCATAATTGAGATCGTGAAAAATACTTGCATGCTTAAGGATCATGAAATAATCATTAAAAAATATAAAATTTTATTTGAAATGACAGAAATATGCTTAGTTCATGCAATTAAAGATCAATCATGTAGAAGAAACTGAAATTTGATAAGAACTCGTGAACATCATGAAATCCTGGATTGTAGAATCATAATGTGAGAAATTGAGATTTCTTTGGGTTTAATGAGGGAATGGATATCCATTGATGAAGTTCTCACATATCCAAATAAGAAATCCTAGCTTGATTTAAAGAGAGGAAACGTGAAGCTTAAATTCTTGTTCTTTCCTTGAGAGGAAATTTGAGAGATAAGGAACTACACTTTGAGAGAATGAGGAGTGAACAAGAGGTTGATTCCATGACCTGAGCCTACCCCCTAATCATAGGACAATACTCAAAATCTCGAGGAACCCTAAGCTAACTACATGGCATACATAGGCATACTAAATAAAAAAAATCATAACAGAGAATAGTCTAAACGGTCTGATAGCATAAAAGGGAAAGCTAAGTCTAAAAGTAACACAGACTCAATGTATAAAATAATATCTGAAAGCCTTTGCTACCTAGATGAACTACTAGGATATACCTAGTTAACTTGAAGTCTAAAAGTAAAATAAAAGACAATCTGAATATAGAAATCAAAGTATATCCTCAGAATATAAGGACTCATCAATTTCTGAAATCGTAGAAGCTGCCACTAGCAAAGTAGATAAGCAGAAGGGCCTGCTACTATATTATAAGACAGTCTATGGAAAAGTATGCAGCCAGTAGATGAAAGGTATTAAGTATGTGAGAAATACAATTAATCAAATTAGAAACATAACAAAGAACCCATTTGAAGCATGGTAACAAGGCATGCATATGGTCAATGCATTTAAAGATATATAATGAAAACCTTGAAGAAGTATAAGCCATAAGAAAACATAATCGTCTGTAGATATCAATCTTAGGCCAGGTATGATGTTTTGACCCCTTATGTTTTATTTCTCTTTGATTGCTTGCACTAGGGACAATGCACCTCTTTTTCGATGGGGATGTGGGTAGTTATGACAAAATACAACTTAATCATCATTTTCATAAAATCTCTAAATTTATGCATCAAATATCATTCAAAAATAGCTTCATGATCATGCATGCATACAACTTAACTAGAGATACACATTCGTGAGAATTTCGAAGGAATAGACCACATTATGTACCTTAGGCTTGCACAGAAAGAAAGAGGTATGGATCTTTTATTATGTCGGCCTCAGCCTCCTAAGTAGCATTTTCAACTTGTTAGTTTCTCCATAACACATTGATAGATGCAACATTTTTATTCCTTAATCTCTTCACTTGCTGGTCCAAGATCACAATCGGTACTTCTTTGTAAGTCAAATCTTTCTCAGTAGACACATCTTTCAATAGAACAATGGAGTTAGGATCATCCAAGAATTCTTTTAGCATGGAAACATGAAACACTTGATGAACCATAGCTAATTCCATAGGCAAATCTACTTCATAGGCTACCTTCCCAATTCTCTTTACTATCTTATAAGGTCCCACGCATCTAGGACTCAGTTTGGCTTTCTTGCAAAAAAAAAAGGATCTTTTTCCTAAAATTCCCCTTCTCTTTGATGGGGGAAGGACCACGCTAATCGTCTGAGTGTGTGGTGTGTAGTGGGTGCGCCTTAAGGTCTTCTTACTAAAAAAGAAATGATAAAATAATAGATTCTCATTCTCAAAAATCCACTCGTTCTCTCCTTTCTTTCGCCTAAACAATTTCATTGCATCACTCCGCTCGCCTCTGACCAATACTCTCCCTTTGCTTTATCAAGCATAAAAAAGCTATTTTTCCTTTTGAGCTTTCTTATTCGATTGAGCATAGAGGCCTCCATACTTTCATTTCTTCTTTTGAAAAAAGGTTCCCCTCTTTCTTGCCCAACTATTTCGGGTAGAGGAAAATTGGGACCCTGCGATGGGGCTTCAGGTAGGGCATCGGGAACCTGCGGGTTTGCCCCTTGTCTCCCGTTCAAAGTTTCTTGTAAACTTGTCACAAAAGGCAAGACAACTTCTAATAACTTGTTCATTTTTGTATTTTCGAATAGATTTCGCCCCTAAAGCGAACTCCTACTCTTTCTCTTCGTATTCTATTGATCAGAAGCATCCAGTAGCGCCGATAATATTATCTTGATATATGTGAAAAAACATCACTCCATTCATTGAGGAAACTTCAAATATACCCAATCACCTTCACTAAACCCTGTGGAACAATGGAATTAGGATCACCTAAGCATTTGTTTATCATGGAAGCATGAAACACTGGATGGACCATAGCTAATTCCATAGACAAATCTAATTCATAGGATACCTTTCCAATTCTCTTTATTATATCATAAGGCCCCATGTATCTAAGACTCAATTTGCCTTTCTTCCCAAAGAACATCACTCCTTTCATTGTGGAAACCTTCAAATACACCCAGTCACCTTCACTAAACTCTAATTCTCTCTTCCTAACATCAACATATAACTTTTGATGACTTTGGGTAGCCTTTAACCTTTCCTGTATTACTTTCACCTTCTCCATAGCATCAAGCACCAAATCTGGTCCAATTAAGGATATTTCTCCAACTTTAAACCATTTCACCGGTGATCTACACCGCCTACCATACAATGCTTCAAATGGGGTCATACCAATACTTGAATAAAAACTATTATTACAAGTAAATTATATAAGAGGTAAGTGATCATCCCAACTTCTTTAGAAATCAAGCACACAAGCCCTCAACATATCCTCTAATGTGTGTATTGTCCTTTTGGCTTATCCATCCGTTTGAGGATGAAATGTGGTACTTAATTTTATCTTTGTGCCAAGGCCCTTCTGGAGTGACTTCCAAAAATGAGAAAAAATGAGAAAAAATGAGAAGTAAATTGAGCACCTCTATCCGATATAATGGATAGTGGCACCCCATACAACTTTACCAACTCTTGGGTATAAACCTTAGCATAATCCTCGACACCATAAGAAGTCTTAATTGGAAAACAGTTGGTTGTTTTCATCCTTCTATCCTCACACATCCATATTGAGTCAAATTGGTTTCTAGTCTTTGAAAAACCCGTGATGAAGTCCATATTCACTATCTCCTATTTTTAAGTTGGTATTTCAATGTCTTGAGTCAAACCACTGAATCTTTGCTGTTCTACCTTCACTTGTTGACAAATTGGACTTTCCATCACACACCTTGCTATATCTTTCTTCATGCCCTTGCACCAATACACTTCCCTCAGATCTTTATACATTTTTGGTGGATCCCAGATGAATAGAACATTTGGAATTATGGGCTTCATCAAGTATTTTCTCCCTTAAGGCCCCTACATTAGGCATACATAATTGTCCTTGGTAATGCAATACTTCATCTCCCCTTTGTGAAAAGACCTCCACCTTCTTATCAATCAACAACTTCTTCAATTCAACCAAGGTAGGATCCATGTCTTGTTACTTTAATTTCCTCCATTAAAGATGATTTCATCGCATTAGGTACCAACACAGCACCATCACTCAAGCTACTTAACCTTATGCCTAAACAAGCCAAACAATGCAATTCTTTGACCAAATCCTTATTTCCATTATCAATATGTATGATACTATCCATAGACGCTCTACTCAATGCATCAACCATAACATTAGCCTTACCAGGGTGATATATCACACTCATGTCATAATCCTTCAAAAGTTCAAACCATCTTCGTTGCCTTATAATCAAATCCCTTTGGCTAAAAATCATATTGAAATTTTTTGTGGTCGGTGAGTATATCAACATGTACCCCATAGAGATAGTAATAATAAAACTAAAATAGAAAATGTGATGTGACATTCTTTTTGATATTTATGTATTATTTTTCAATTTTAAAAAATGTTCTTCTTATATACACGATTATATAATATTATATATGATTTTTATCATGTATATACATGGTAATTTTTAACTTGAAATTATATTTTGATTTTTACCATTTATATACATAATAGTTTAAATAATATCCCTTTCTCATTTTCTTTTCTTTTTTTACTTTTATTTTTAAAAATCTAATATTTTATTATCATATTTATTAAGTAAGAGCACCAAGCTAATTTCCAATTACACTCTTTCAATTCTTTCGAATTCATTGGATCCTTTTCATAAGTCACCCTTACTGCCACTCTACAGAACCGTACATGAGATTTTCACCTCATACGGCTCCTCGTTCAATTCTTTCGAATTCATTGGATCCTTTTCCGCGTTCGAGAATCCCCCCCTTCTTCTACTCCGCCCCGAAGAGTAACTAGGGCCAATTTAGTCACCTTTGAATGTTCCAATTAAATACTGTCCATTTTTGATTATTCTCAAAGGATAAGATTATTCTCTTTACCAAACATATGCAGATCCAATCACGATCTTATATATAAGAAGAACAAAAAATCTTTCTTGATCAATCCCTTTGACAAGATAACCTTTGAGGTACCTTAAAGATCCTTTTCAAGTTTGAATTTGTTCATTTTGTGCATAAGGGTAAGGAACTCTGGATGAACTAATGCGAATGGGTGTAAGCCTCGCTGCTCAGAAACACCCAGTGCTGACTACACGGAGAGACACGAAAGCGCAGGTAACTCGAGTTGGCGAAGTGGCGTCTTCAAAATCTACATTACATACTCTTTTTCTATGAGATACTGGGAATCCCTTATTTTGTTGTCAAAAAATTGCCAAGTGGCTTTTCAATAGCTTGCCACTTGGCTTAACCACATTACAAACTATATATATTGATGTGACATGAGATGAGTTTTGAGCTGTGTGAGGCGGGGTAGGTTTAAAATTATGTGAGACAGGGCCTGTTGAAGTAACTATTTTTAAAACTAATGCAGGACGCCCTTTTTGGGTTTAAAGAACCAAATAGAAATTCGAAGAAAAATAAATCTTTGTAATTAGTAAAATTCAAAGATATAAACTTTTGATATTAAACATTGACTTTAATTCTATTAATTTTCAAAAATTTAGACATGTCCGGTAAATTGTTAGTCGTTCAAATGTTAATTAGAAGTATTTAATTAATGATTAAGAAGTAATTGCTGAAATGTCAATTAGAAATAATTAATTGGTAAAAATTTTAAAAAATCATAAATTTTTGTTTTTCATATTAAATTTAATTAAAAATAAAAAAACTTAAAAACTTAAACAGAGCAAATTTATGTGGGGCAAGTCTATGCGGGGTGAGGCGAGGCTAGTTGAAAATGAAAAAAATCATCATGTAGAGTGGGGTAGGGCGATTTAAAAAATTTGCGGGTTGAGATCAATCCGTCCTACCCTCGCCCCTCCCCGCCCCATTGTCATCCCTATGGTTTGGAGTAACCTATTTGAAACAACCCCGAAAAGTGCCAGAAAATGTGCCTCGAAAATGCGCGAAATCATAATTTCTAGATATCTCAAAATTCATGCGTTATTTCGAAAATCCGACTTCATATTCTTGATCAGGGGTCAAATTGAGTGGGTAATGGGTTTAACCCCAATTTTAGAGCGAACGATTCAAAAATTTTAACTTTCCAAGTTTGTGAAAAACAGTGGGCATTCGCGCCCTTGGCACGACTCATCAAGGGCGCGCCCCTGTGTTAATTTTGCTCAGAATTTGTGTTCGATCTAAGGCTTTTAACTCTTAGGCCCAAGCCTTCCCATATGTGAAAATACCTATACTTAGCCTTATTTCACCCCCATATCATTCAAGTCATTCCCAAATACTCTCTAAAATACTTAGATAATATTTCATCTCCAAATTTCAAGTCCTAAACTTCATCCGAATCTCAAGGTTCTCATTCAAGCGTCAAGTCTCCATCTCCAATCTTCTTCAAGAATTCTCCAAAAGCTAAGGTATGTGGCTTTCTTTCATGGATTCCTTTCACCATGATGCCCAAGCTCCTTTTTACTTAAAATTGCATGATTCAAAGTTAATTTACTCATGGGTCTTATCTATTATAAATTTCACTGCACACTATGTTGGAGTTTATGAAATGATAATTGTTTTAGCATGTTTTGAGCTATAGATCCAAGATCTATTGTGGTATATGATGAAGGGTTTTGACGTATATTATTTGAAGGTGTTACTACGTATCTATTGATGGTTTTACACTGAATTTTCTAGCATGATTTCGCTCTTGAATTGTATGGTTTTACACTAGCATTACACACCTGCCAAGTGTTCGATAAAATGTCTAGTTATTGATTCTTGATGTGTTGAAGTCCAAATGCTTGGCATGTGAGATATATGACTTTATGATGATGAAAGTAATGTAGTGTTATGATGATTTCTTGAAAAGTATCCCTAGGATTGTATGTGGAAGGTCCAATGTATGTGTTATGAGTTGAATGACAATATGATGATGGAAAGAATATATGTATATGATATTATCTCTATAGTGTGGGGAAAATGACCAAGCCTCACTCGGGGAGGTTGTAGGCCCGAGTAACCTTGTTGAGGGGTTGATACCTTGACCACTATGATGGAGGGTATGAAGTACATTAGCCTTGTTGAGGGTTTGATACCTTGACCACTATGATGGAGGGTGTAAAGTCCATTAACCTTGTTGAGGGGTTGATACCTTGACCACTATGATGAAGGGTGTGAAGTCCATCAACCATGTTGGGAGGTTTGTACCTCATCAATCATATGAAGGGGTTTGTACCTCATGCGCCTCTCCAAGGAGGTGGTAGACCTTGGATATTCACTAATAATGGTCTCTACTTACACATGTATTATGTTCTATATAAGCATGATTTACTTCAAGCATCATTCATACATGCCATATTGCTGTAAGCTTATTCATTGTCTATGTTTATGTATTTCGATTATGGTGCTTATCATTTTTGCATTGCATCCTACATACTTAGTATATTCAAACATATAATGCATACTCTATGCCTACATGATATTACTATGTAGGAACCGGAGCTCCATTAGGTTATCATTCTCCCCACCGTGGCTAGTAGTAACTATTCAAGCTAGTTGGTGAGTCCTTTATTTTGAGGATAATGTCTATGTTTTTATGCTATGTATTAAAGACTCTCTCTTTCGTTATTATATACTTTGACTACGAGGGTGAGCCCGGTTGCTTGTCTTGGCCCCCGCTCTTATCTTTGGAGTAGAGGTGTTGTTGGACATGTTATGTATCTATGCGATGAGCTTTGAATCTCTCTTGACTAATGGTGATTGTGTTATGGAAGATGTCTCGCAGCACCAATTATCCCTATTACTATCTCTTGATGTTTTTTTACTTGCTTTCGCGACCGAAGATATGTGATAATATGCTAAGAGGCTTGTTTGGGGTCCCTTTGGGTTTCCTATTTATCGGTCACGTCTAGGCCTTAGGCTTGGTTTGTGACAAAGATGGTATCAGAGCACTAGATTATTAGATCCTCGATGTCCAACACACTGTGTCGATTAGAGTATTGTTCATGGTTGTGTTTTGCACCACAGCTATGAGCAAGAGGCTATGAGACGTTTTATGAAATGTTTCCCTTCTTCTTAGTCAATGTCGTGCTATAGAGTTGAGGTAAAGTTATTTCCCCCTAGCAATTGTTCTTTGATATGCTAGATCATGCCTAACATAAGAGGAAGAAGAGGCAGCACCCTCGAGAAACAACCAAATCCTCCCACTCCTTAAGATGGGGGATCGGCTCATGAACAATTCTGGGATGCTGTCATTTTGCTAGCTCAAGTCATGGCTAATCAAGTCACCCAAGGGGCCCAAGCCCCTCATGGTCCTACTCTGGCATCTCAGGTGAGAGACTTTATGAGGATGCATCTACCAGAATTCTATGGGTCAATGGTAGATGAGGACCCTCAAGAGTTCATTGATGAGGTTTACAAGGTATTGCCTATCATGGGAGTTAGATCAAAGGAAAAGGCAGAGTTGGCGGCTTACCAACTCAAAAGGGTAGCACAAATATAGTTTAATCAATGGAAGAAAGAGAAGGAAATTGACAAT
The DNA here is from genome assembly GCA_000787875.1 of Solanum virginianum. Taxonomy (NCBI): domain Eukaryota; kingdom Viridiplantae; phylum Streptophyta; class Magnoliopsida; order Solanales; family Solanaceae; genus Solanum; species Solanum virginianum. The sequence goes on along the minus strand of DF361016.1, from coordinate 23,732 downwards.
GTAGTTCTATGGGAGGAGTTCACGATGGATTTTCTTAATCGGTTCTTTCCACTTGAGCTTAGGGAGGCTAAGATGGTACAATTATAAAGTTGAAAAAATAGTCTATGAGTGTGAGGGAGTATGCCCTCAAGTTCAACCAATTTTCAAAATATGCTCTCCAATTGGTAACCGATCCAAGGTCTAGGATGAGTAAATTCGTGATAGGAGTATCCAACTTGGTAAGTGACGAGTGTCAGTTTGAAATGTTGATTAGTGACATGGATTTGTCCTACTTGATTGACCTATGCTGAACATATGTAGGAGGAAAAGTTGAGGAAGAGGAGAGGTAAGAGGGCCCGTGATGAAGGAAAATTCCAAAGTCCCAAAGGTCGTGATGGTGAAGTACCTTATGCTACATGCCCAAAATATGATAAATGCCATGAGGGCCTGTGCTTGAAGAAAACCAATGCTTGTTATAATTGTGGGGAGATGGGTCACAAGATAGTAGATTGTCCCCTTAGGCGCAATAAGGGCAAAGGTGGTGGTATTGATCTAGGGGATGCTCCAAGACATAATCGGTTCTATGCTCTTCAAAGGAGGCAAAGAGGGGACGAGATGCCCGATGATGCTACCAGTATGTTAAGGCTTTTTTTGATGTTGTTGTGCATGCTTTGATGGTTTCGGGGGTCATTACTTTCCTTCATTATTCTTTTTGATACTTGTAAGATTTGGTTATATGAGTCTATTATTGCTAGGGAAGGTTACAAGGGCTGCTCCATATTCTTATTGCTTAGAGTCTTGTCTTGTGATCTTGGTTGAGTTAGATGTGGTAGATTTGGATGTCATACTAAGGGTGGATTAGTATATGCATATTGTGTCTCCTTTAATTGTAGAACTCGTAAGGTTGTAATATGATGGTTATGGATGGTTGATCTATTTGGTCAACTACAATAGGTTATCACTTCACTAAGATTGATCTTGAGATCTGGTGTTGTTCCCAAGTGAGGATGAGGGTAGGTGATACACCTAGGTGTCCTTTTGGACTAGGTGTGAGCACTTGAGTAGTCGTGAAATTGTTTGACTTTTGCACCGGTATGTTTATAGGTTTCATGAATAGGGTCTTAAAACCCTACCTTAACATGTTTATGGTGGCCTCTAGTGGTGGAGCATTGATTTATTTAGAGCTTGAGGATCAGGGTTAGTGTTGCAAGTCTTGGTGGGATGAGAGGGTGTTTCTAGATATGATAAGTGTGAATTGTGGGTAACAAGAAGGTGGTTAGAACTCCTTAAGGAATAGGATATGGGTGTACATTATTTTCCCTAGTAAGACTAATGTTGTGGTCGGTGCTTTAGGTAGCCTAGCATGTGTCGAGGATGGTGGCAAAAAGGTGACTAAAGAGGTCCATTAGTTAGCTAGATTGAGAGTTTGGATGGAGGGAGTTGAGCATGGTGGTGTAGTGTTTTTGATGGATCCAAATCTTCTTTGGTTGAAGGGATCTAGTTTAAGCAATGCCTTGAGTCCACCCTATTAGAGTTAGAGATATTGGGTGAAAGATGCTAGAGTGGAGGTTGTTTTCCAGGGGGAGATGGTGGGTTATGGCACTAAGTGGTCTATGTGTTGATAAGGTTGACAATTCAGTTTTCAGGTCATGAGTCCTTATAGCGTGTAGAGGAGGATTGGTAAGGTTGCATACGAATAGGAGTTGCCTAGGGATATAGTTACGGTTTGTCTGGTTTTCATGCTTGTAGGTTGAAGGGATATGTTGGTGACTCTAGTGCTATAGAACTCTTTGAGATTATAGGTGTTGTGGAGGATAAGTTGGCTTAGGAAGTGGTCTGGGTGGAGGTATTGGATAAAGGGTTGAAGAAGTTGATTGATACGGGTGTTGGGTTCATCAAGGTCCTTTAGAAGAATCATTAAGTCAAAAGTGCCTCTCGGGGAGCCGGAGCGGGCTTGGAGAAGCAATATCCATATCTCTTTCATTCAATTCAAGCTTATGTGATAACACATCAAGACCTTTTTATGATTCCAAGTCTTATGCTCCAGCCCCCATGTCACTTACATGTATTCATCTTTATCTTAAGAAGTTCATGATGATTTTGACACTCGTGTTAAGATTTTGAAAATGGTGTTTTAAATGTGTTGTTGTATTCTTATTGGGGCTGATTTATTTATGATTACTCTTCTTATATATGTTTCTTTGAAATTTGGGGATAAATGTTCCCAAGGGTGAGATATTGAAACAACCCCAAAAAGTGCCTGAAAATGTGCCTCGGAAATGCCCGAAATCGTAATTTCCATATATCTCAAAATTCATGCGTTATTTCAAAAATTTGACTTCATATTCTTGATCAGCGGGTCAAATTGAGTGGGAAATGGGTGTAATCCTAAATTTAGAGCAAATGATTCATAATTTCAATTTTCCAAGTTTGCGAAAAACAGTGGGCATTCGCACCCCTGGCGCAGTGCGCCCCTGTGTGAATTTTGCTCCAATGTTGTGTTCCGGTCCAAGGTTTTTGGGTCTTGGACCCAAGCCTTCCCTCACGGGAAAATACCTATACTTAGCCTCATTTCACCCTCATATCATTTAGACATTTCCAAATACTCTCTCAAACACTTAGACAATATTTCATCTCCAAATTTCAAGTCCCAAAATTCATCCAGATCTCAAGGTTCACATTCAAGCTTTAAGTCTCCATCTCCAATCTTCTTCAGGGATTCTCCAAAAGCTAAAGTATGTAGGTTTCTTTCATGGGTTCCTTTCACCCATGATGCCCAAGCTCCTTTTTACTTAAAATTGCATGATTTAAAGTAAATTTACTCATGGGTCTTATCTATTATGAATTTCACTACACACTATATTAGGGTTTATGAAATGGTGATTGTTTTAGCATGTTTTGAGCTATGGATCTAAGATCTATTATGGGACATGATGAAGGGTTTTGATGTATATTGTTTGAGGGTGTTACTAAGTATCTATTGATGGATTTATACTGAATTTTCTAGCATGATTCTACTCTTGAATTGCATAGTTTTACACTAGCATTACACACCCACCAAGTGTTCGATAAAATATCTGATTATTAATTCTTGATGTGTTGAAGGCTAAATGCTTGGCATATGAGATATGTTACTTTATGATGATGAAAGTAATGTAGTATTATGATGATCTCTTGAAAAGTATCCCTAGGATTGCATGCTTAAGGTCCAATGCATGTCTTATGAATCGAATGACTATATGATGATGAAAGGAATATACGTCTATGATATTATCTCTATAGTGTGGGAAAAATGACCAAGACTCACTTGGGAGGTTGGAGGCCTCGGTAACCTTATTGAGGGGTTGATAGCTTGACCACTATGATGGAAGGTGTGAAGTCTATTAATCTTGTTGAGGGGTTGGTGCCTTGATCACTATGATGAAGGGTGTGAAGTCCATTAACCTTGTTGAGGGGTTGATACCTTGACCACTATGATGGCAGGTGTGAAGTCTATTAATCTTGTTGAGGGGTTGGTGCCTTGATCACTATGATGAAGGGTGTGAAGTCCATTAACCTTGTTGAGGGGTTGATACCTTGACCACTATGATGGAGAGTGTGAAGTCCATCAACCATGTTGGGGAGTTTGTACCTCATCAACCACATGAAGGGGTTTGTACCTCATGCGTCTCTTTAATGAGGTGGTAGGCCTTTAATATTCACTAATAATGGTCTCTCCTTACACATGTGTTATGTTCTATATAAGCATGATTTACTTCAAGCATCATTCATACATATCATATTGTTATAAGCTTATTTATTACCTATGTCTATGTATTTTGATTATGGTGCTTTTCAGTTGTTGCATTGCATCCTACATACTTAGTATATTCGAACATACTAACATATACTCTATGCCTACATGATGTTACCATGTTGGAATCGGAGCTCTATTTGTTTATCATCCTCCCCCACGTGGCTAGTAGTATCTATTCATGCTAGTTGGTGAGCCCTCCATTCTGAGGGCAACGTCTATGTTTTTATGCTATGTATTAAAGACTCTTTCTTTCTTTATTGTATACTTTGACTCTGAGAGTGAACCCGGTTGCTTGTTTAGGCCTCCGCTCTTATCTATGTAGTAGAGGTGTTATTGGACATGTTATTTATCTATGGTTTGAGCTTTGAATCTCTCTTGATTCTTATTGATTATTATATGGAAGTTGTCCCTTAGCCCCGGGTATCGCTATTACTATCTCTTGATGTTATTTTACTTGCTTCCGCGACCAAGGATGTGTGATAATATGCTAAGAGGCTTGTTTGGGGTCCCTTCGAGTTCCCCAGTCACTGGTCACGTATAGGCCCTAGGCTTGGATCGTGACACTGTTACTTATTATTCTACCAATCTCTTTTGTCACCATCAAAATTTACTACAATTAATTTTTTGTTTTAAAAATAATTATGAGGTAAAAGCATATAAATAAAGTCTATGACCAATCTTAGAAGTTTCAGGAGAGAATTGAATGAAAGGTAATAAATAGAGTTGAAATTAAAATTGGTGACAAGTTTGTGCAGTTCAAGTCAAATCTTTTTTTATATAGTGGTTAAGATAATTGAGGTGTAAAATATAATTTTTAAAACTTTCAAACATTCAAAAGAATACTCAAATAATTTCAAGTCTCAATTATATTCACTTTACTAGGAGACACACCAAGCACGAATATAACCAAGAACTTTAATAGTCACAAACTCGAATATTCAAATACTCAAACATCAAGAATGGACGTCAAACTAAGAATTTGGAATGAAAATTGTACGTTCAACACCATCACTAGTAGGCATGAATAGATGCAGGTACTTGGCGTACATATCTTCTTTGTTTTTCCATGTAGCTTTTTCAACAAATTTATTTCTCTACAAAACTTTGACTGATGCAACCTCTTTGGTCCTTAATTTGCAAACATGAAAATCAAGAATTTGGATTAGAATCTCCTCATAGGACAAACTATCAGTTGCCCCAACACTTTTGATAAGAACAACCAATGAAGGATCTCTCCAACACTTCTTTAAAATCAAGATATAAAACACGCGATGAATAACTGATCTTAGATGTATTTATACGCCTAATTAGCGAATAATGCCCATAAATAGAGACAAGTCAGAGGGTGAATTCATAGAGTCTAGGTGTTTTAGTGTATTTTTCTCTTATTTTGCTAACATAGGGCCAAGTGCGCCGGTTGATTTCATTTTTGCAGGAATTTGCTTTAATTGAAAAATTGGGAGTCAAACCTAGAATTGAGGGAAGAACACAACCTGTAATTCAGAAGATAAAAGTCAGTTGAATCAGCCAAAAGACCAAAGTCCACATGGAAGACTTGGAATAAGGTTGTGGAAGCTGAAAAATGCAAAAAAAGGTGTGAAGCTGAAAAGTGTGCAAGGTCCGTATTGCGGACCTGTGCAAAAGTTATGTAAAACTGTCCAGTCAGCAAATTAAGCAAAAAATCAGAAACACAAGGGTTCTGCGTCACGGACCTGAGGAATTGATATGGAAAAGTTGAATTACAGGATTTTTATTATTATTTTATCATAGCCTTTATGTTTACATTCTATTTTTACGCAAGAACTGTAGTAGGGACGACGGAGAACTCTTTTCCACAGTATTTTGGTTAGTTTAATCTTTAGTTGGTTTTTGACGTTTTCTAATTCATTCATGATGTATTCCATATTCATGAGTGGCTAAGTCTCCATATTATGGGGTGGTAAGTCTCCATATTATGGGGTTGTAGCCAAAGACAATGTGTAGTACTTAACTTTGCAAATATTTGAATGGTTTCTTTCAATTATTCCTATGCTATTTTTATCTATACTTCTTAGCCTGATCAACTAGGGGGTAAATTAGTTGTTCACTTTAGATTTGAGAGATGTTGGAGTAGATAGAACACAATAGTATAGAGAGCTTGTTAGATACTAGGAAACTAGGTTGATTCATGTAAGGGAGACTCATGACAACTACCCTTACACCTCGCTCGATTCTTAATACGGGAAGATAACTTTAAGGTATTTTCATTGGTCTGTCTATCCCCACTCAATGATGTAGTTAGGTAGTCAATAATGGTAGGCCAGTAGAGGCATGCGACCTAGTTCAAGTAAATTAAACCTCGTGAATCAATAATTAGGAAACCAGATATAGATAGCTATTATTAAGGCTAAATTGAGTCGTAAACGTTATAACCCTGGATCTACTCATCAATTGATATCTTGTAGTAAAAGTTAGATTACTTTAATAGAAATTTGTTCTTTATAGTCATTTCACTTATTTACACAAATCTCTGTTTACCCAAGCACCATAAATATGATAACTGAGATTGGTGACCGATTTAATTCAAAATCCTTTGGGGACGATAACCCAGTTCTTTAATTAGGGCTACTATATTACTTGTGGGACTATGTGCACTTACGTGTGCTAGGGAGCAACAAGTTTTCGATGCTATTGCCGAGTATTTGAAGCGAATTGGTTGAATTTTGATGTTTTCTAATTTTGTGGTGTGCGCTACATTTGATCTTAGCGGTCTTTTTGTGCAGGTGATTGATAAATAGGCTAGAAGACAGGACTCTTGTCTTTGTCAATCCAAGAGGAGAGCAGGAATTTTGTTTGAAACACTGCTAATTATACTCGTAGAGCAGGAGGAGAAGAGATAATAAGGTGGAGGTTGACTCTGTTGTGGAGAGCATGGCAAACAACAACCCACCTGCACCACTAGCACCTGCTGCTGATAAACCACTGGAATCGAGGACAGTGAGGGATGTAACAATCTCAAGAACCACCAATATCACTAGCAAATCCCAAGAAATACCAATATCACTAGCTGTTTTGTCAAGCCTAAGCTTGGTGGCCGGTAGGAGCTCAAACAGAATATGGTCCAGCTGTTACACTCTACTAGATAGTTCACTGGGATTCCTTATGAAGATCCACAAGTCCATCTTTAGAATTTTTTCGAGATTGCTGATACCTTCATTCCGACGGGGGTGAACCATGACTATGTAAGGATGACTTTTTTCCCCTTTTCACTATTGGGGGAAGCCCGAATGTGGTTGCAGATTAAGCCGCCAAACTCTATAGCATCTTGGGATGATCTGGCTCATAAGTTTCTCACTTGATTCTTCTCATCTGGCAAGACACCAAACTTAGAAGTGAGATCTAAGTTTCAAGCAGAGGTCTGGGGAGAATCTATATCAGGCATGGGACAGGTTCAAAACTCTGTTAATTAATTGCCCACATCATTGTCAGGCTAATGAGGTACTGGTCCATACCTTTATTGAAGGGTTGGAACCCAATACCAAAATTCTTCTTGATTTAGCTGCAGGGGGTTAGGCGTTGGAGAAGACATATGATGAGTTGTATAATCTTCTCTACAGAAATGCTCAAGGTAATCTAGAATGGAATGGAGAATCCAACAGACCGACAGTCCAGAAGCAAGCCGAGGTATTAGAAATTGATGCAATAATGAGCCTGCAAGCTCAAATGGCAGCTATGCAGAATATGATGACCATAAACTTTAACAATTTGGCTTTGGGTCTACAATAGCAAGCACCAGTAGCTATGGGTACAACAAGCCCTCATCAATATGGTACAACATCAGCAACAACCTGGTTGGTGTGATGTTTGTGTTGGAGGAGACCACACGGCTGAATCATGCGGAGCTAATCTAGATGTAGTAAAATTTGTTGGCAATGCTAACATAGGGGACTATCAGGGATTCGTGAACACATATAACCTAAATTAGAGGAACCACCCAAACTTCTCATGGGGTAGCAATTAGTAGAACCATGGGCCACCTCAGCAAATACCACAGGGTAGAAATGCATATTAGAATCAACTGGCTCAACAACCTACAAGACCGACCAATCCAAACACCATGACGGATAGTGAGGTGTTGAGGCATATCTTGGCAAAGCAAAACAGGGAAGAAGAGGAGATTCGGAGGCACAAGTAGGATCTGCAGAACTTAGAAAAGTTGTTGGGATAGTTGGCCAACTCAATAAATTCTAGACCTCAAGGAGGCCTACCTGGCAACACTGATCCCAACCCAAAGCAGGTCAATGCGGTCAGCACAAGGAGTGGAAGGCCTTTAACTAAATTGGTCCCCAAGAAGAAAAAAGGGGATGATCAGGATGCTATACAGAACAATGAGGTTGGCAATCCCAACCCAAGCACTGATAAGGCAACTCCATTGCGAAAACCTCCTCCTCCATTCCCATATAAGCTCAAGAAGAAGAAGGAGGATGACTACTTTCAAAAGTTCACCGGGCTGCTAAAACAGGTACAAATTAACTTACTATTGATTGATATTTTGCAGGGAATCTTGAAATACATGAAAAATATCAAGGACATTATTTCTAACAAAATGAAGTAGGCTGAGTTTGAGACTGAGGCATTGATAGAGGCTTACGGCTCTAAAATTTCTCAATAGATCACTCTTGCCAGCGAAGTTAAAAGATCCAAGAAGCTTTACTGTGCAAGTAACTATCAGGAGTTATCTAAATGCTAGGGCCTTGTGTGATCTGGGAGTGAGCATAAACCTTATGCCCACTTCTTTGTTCTTGAAGCTCGCCTTGAAGGCCAAAGCCGACCACCATAGTGTTACAGCTGGCAGATAGGTTCGTGGCTAGGCCCGATGGAGTTATTGAGGGTGTCTTAGTCCAAGAGGGATCTCTAATTTTTCCCATGGACTTTGTCATTCTAGATTTTAAGCCAAACCTGAGGTCCCATTCATACTTAGGCACCCGTTTCTAGCTACAGAAAGGGGTATTGATTGATGTCACAACAGGGAGGCTCACCATTAGAGCCCATGAGAAGGTGGAAGTGTTCGATATCTATCAGGCTATAAAGCTACCAGCTACTTATGAAGATCTAGTAGCCATCACAGTAATAGACACTGCAGTTGCTGTGAGCTAGGTTGAGATTGAAGATCCTCTGGCCAGGGTGTTACTGAATCAAGGGCTAGTGGATGATGTTGAAACTTAAGAAATTGAGAGTGTGCTAAATACTCACAATGTGAGTATGATGAAAAAGATGAATGAATCTTTAAGTAGGGTGTTAGGACCACCACCCAAACTCTCAATTAAAGAGGCTCCTAAATTGGAGTTGAAGCAGCTACCATCGCATCTCAAGCATGAATTCCTTGGTGAAAATAATACATTACCTATAATCTTGTCCGCTTTATTGATTGCAGCCCAGGTAGAAGCTGCTATTGTGGTGCAAAAGAAATGAAAGAGAGCAATGGGGTTGCAGATGTTTGACATCCATGGCATTAACCTACCTCTATGCATGTACAGAATATTCATGGAAGAGTGTCACAAGGCACCAACTGCTGAGGAGGCTGAATCCAATCATGAAAGAGGTAGTAAAGAAAGAGGTCATAAAGTGGTTGGATGCAGGGATCATCTTCGCCATATCAAATGACAAATGGGTAAGACCCGTGCAATGTGTCCCTAAGAAGGGCAGGATGATAGTTGTCACTAATAAAAAGAATGAGCTGATTTCGACTAGAACGGTGACAGGGTGGCGAATCTGCATGGATTATAGAAAATTAAATGACTCCACCAGGAAAGACCATTACCCCATGCCTTTCTTTGATCAGATGCTGGACAGACTAGTGGAGCAGTAGTATTATTTCTTTCTAGATGGGTACTCGGGGTACAACCAGATAACTGTCACACTCGAAAACTAGGAAAAGACAACATTTACGTGTCCATATGGGACATACATCTTCAAATGCATGCCCTTTGGTTTATGTAATGCACCAGCCACTTTCCAAAGGTGCATGATGTCTATCTTCCATGACATGGTGAATGACTTCATGGAGGTGTTTAAAGATGTCTTCTCAGTCTTCGGTGAGTCCTTTGAGAACTGCTTGCAGAATTTGGACAAAGTACTAGCACAATGCACAGAAAATAACTATGTTCTTAACTAGGAGAAATGTCATTTTCTAGTTAAGGAGGGGATATTCTTAGGCCACAAAGTGCAAAGAAGGGGTTGGAGGTAGATAGAGCAAAGATCGAGATGATTGACAAGCTGCCACCGCTAGTTTCAGTCAAGGGAGTTCAGAGTTTTTTGGGATATATGGGGTTCTATCATGGATTAATTAAAGACTTATCAAAGATTATGAAGCCACTATGTGCCCTATTAGTGAAAGAGGAACCATTTCACTTTGATGACTTGTGTTTGCAGGCGTTCGAGACGTTGAAAAAGAAGGTGGAAGTTCTGCTCTTGGTAGCACTTGATTGGGGTCTCCTATTTGAGCTAATATATGATGCTAGTGATACAACAGTGGGTACGGTACTAGGGAAGTGCAGAGACAGAGCTTTCTATTCTATATACTATGCCAACAAGACCTTGGATACAACACAGAGCAACTATACAATTACTGAGAAGGAAATGCTAACAATAATATATGCATTTGATAAGTGTAGAACATATCTGGTGGGAACCCAAGTGGTGGTGTTCACAGACCACGCGATAGTAAAATACTTGTTCAATAAAAAAGACGCAAAGCCACGCCTGATCAGATTAGATCCTATTGCTTTAATAGTTTGATATTGAGTTTAAGGATCGTAAGGAAAGTGAGAACTAGGTTGCTGATTATCTATCCCGTCTGGAAACTGATGCTCACATAGGTGAGCAATTGCAGTTCAAAGAAGAGTTCCCTGACGAGCAGCTACTAACAATTGAGGTGGAACAATTACTATGGTATGCTGATATTGTAAACTACTTGGTGAGCAGTGTGTTCCCACCTGATGCGACCTACCAGCAGAAAAAGAGGTTGGCCCATGATGCGAAAGCGTATATCTGGGATAAGCCATACCTGTTCAAACAAGAAGCTGATTGTATAGTGAGGAGGTGTATTCTCGAGGTCGAGATGAAGAAAATTCTTGAGAGATATCATGCCTCTCCATATGGGGGTCATCATGGTGGTGACAAAACAACGCACAAGGTATTACAATTTATTTCTTCTGGCCCACTTTGTTCAAAGATACTATTTAGTTCTCTAGGGCCTGCAATGCTTGCCAAAAGACTGGTGCCATATCCCCAAGGCATGAGATACCCCTAAACAATATTCTGGAAGTGGAGATTTTTTTATGTATGGGGCATTGACTTCATGGGGCTATTCTCACCATCATTCGATTGTCATTATATTCTGGTAGCTATTGATTATGTGTATAAATGGGTAGAAGCGGTAGCCCTCCCAACGACTAATGCTAAGGTGGTAAGCAACTTCCTTAAAAAGAACATCTTCATACAGTTTGGTACTCCAAGAGCCATTATCAATGATGGCAGTACCCACTTTCTCAACCAAATTGTGAAGAATTTGCTAGCAAAGTAGGGGATCAGGCACACGGTGGCCACAATGTATCATCTGCAAACTAGCGGACAAGTTGAGGTATCAAACCGGGAGGTAAAGCAAATATTGCAGAAGACCGTAAATGCCACCCGAAAAGATTGGGCAGAAAAGCTTGATGAAGTGTTGCAGGCATACCAGACTTTATAGAAGACCCCAATAGGAACCTCTCCGTAGAGGCTGGTGTATGGCAAGGCCTTTTATTTGACCATAGAGCTCAAACATCAGGCATATTGCGCGATAAAGAAACTGAATCTTGACCCTGAGCGCGCTGACAGGAAGAGACTAGAGCAGTTGGAGGAGTTTTGGCTCCAAGCTTATGAAAATGCTAAGCTCTACAAGAAGTAGACCAAGAAGTAGCATGACTGGCACATAATCAAGTGGAACTTTGAGTCGAGCTAACAGATATTACTCTTTAACTCCCTTCTTAAACTATTTCCAAGAAAGCTGAGATCCATGTGGAGTGGACCGTTCGTGGTGATGGCAGTTAGAACCCATGATGCTGTAGAGTTGAAAGATTTGACCACGAACCAAACTTTTTTGGTAAATGTTCAACGCGTCAAGAACTATTACGGTAAGGACATAAATCAAATTGTGGAGGCTATTGAGTTGGCCAATGATGAATGAGCCAATCATGCGTCATACCACGACGTATAATTAGGCGCTACATGGGAGGCAACCCATGGTGAGGTAACAATAGTTTTTTTCTTTTCCTCTCAATAAAAGAAAATAAAAAAAATTAGATCCAGTACAACAAGTGTGAAAAATTTGCACAAGTATAGGTCTGCGATGCCTCAGCATCGCGGACCCTTTGTAATTTTGTGAAAATTTTTCTGTCCTCATTTTCTGAGGATCCGTTGGGTATTTTTTGTTTTTTCTTGGTCCAATACATTAGTTTTACTATTTTGAAGCATATTGAGGTGTTCGGGGAATTTTTTGGGGCCCGGAGCAAAAAAATCAAAATTTTAAGAAGCTCAAAACAGTGAGCATTCGCGATGGTACTGTGACGCAAATCCATTGTGAATGCTTACTATTTCTGCATGTAGGAAACAATTTTTTTAAGTGTATATCTGTATTTTCTCCATGATGCGGAGGGAAAGCAGATTGTGTTACTTTCTCTGTGTGCAAACGTGGCCCCACCCCCCATTTAAATACCCCAACCATTTTCTTTTTCCTTTTAACGCATACCCCATGACCCTAAACCCCGATTTCCTTAATTTTTATCTCCTCTTTTTCCCTCTTTCACCTAAAACTTCAAATAAGTTCACGTTGCACATCAAGTTTGTCTTTGAGCAAGTCTTCTCTATCCACATGGTACGTTTTATCCACTCAAATTTTGCTTAATTTCAAGGCTTCAAGGCATACAATTCCTCATGAATGAGGGTAAAATTCAAAGTGCGTTTCTTGGTTTCTAGTTGATTCTTGTTGATACTTGTTGTAACGATCCAAGCCTATGGCCTAGATGTGACACGACAAATGGAGAACCCGAATTGACCCCAAACAAGCCTCTTAACTTGTCATTACACATCCTTGGTTGTGGAAGCATATAAAGACGTAGAGATTAAGAATAGGGCAATGGGACTAAGGGAAAGCTAACATAAATTTCATAATCAAGAGTCAAGAGTCAAAGCTCATACATAAATACATAACATGTCCAACAAGCACCTCTAATATATATATATTGCGGGGGCCAAGACAAGCGAACTGGGCTCACCCTCACTATCAAATATAACATAAGATAGTATCTCAAAACATAGATAATAGGGAAAGATATAAATCGAAGTCCCTGAAATGGAGGACTCACCAACAAGCTTGGAATAGCACCATGTAGCCACGTGGAGGAGGAGGATGATCAACTCGGGCACCGGTTCCTACATGGTGATATCATGTAGGCAAGCGTATATGTTAGTACATTTGAATATACTAAGTATATGAGATGCAATGCAACAATAAACAAGCTCCATAGCTAAAATGCATACATTAGACAATAGGCATGAGATAGTGATATGACATGTATGATTGATGCATAATTAAAACATGCTAGGGTAAATCATGCTTATGTAAGATATCATATGTGTAGAAGAGACCAAGCTAGAATCCCAACTTTGGATGGGAGATGCCGTTAACACCCAGACACCCTGGTGGTGAGGTACTACACCCCTCACATGGTTGATGCCGTTCACACTCGGACACCTTAGTGGCAAGGTACTACACCCCTCACATGGTCATCGAGGCACTTATGCCCCCCGGACCTGACATAGTCTAATATAACTCATTATATAAAACATACATATATATCATTTCCATTAGCTCATTTCATCATTAAAACATCATACATATCATATCACATGCTTTGAACCTTCAATTCCTCATGAAACCATAACCAGACACTTTATCAAACACTTGGCGGGTGTGTAATGGGGGTAAAAGAGCATGCAATTTAGAGATGCAATCATTCAGTAAAATCATTGGTAAAACCTTTAATCAACACCTTAGAACACCCCTAATAAATTCATATCAAAATTTAATTAACTCCTTGCAACACCCCCAATATATTCATATCATAACCCCTCATCAATTCTAATATTAGATCTAAGATTTGAAGCTCAAACATGCTAGAACAACCATACTTTCATAAACTAAAATCATTGTGCGGTAAATTTCTTAATATATAAGACCTATATGTAAAATCAACTTTAAATCATGTAATATTAAGTAAAAGAGGGTTTAGGCACCATGGGTGAAAGGACCTGATGGTTCAATACCAGATACGTTAGCTTTTGTGAAGTTCTTGAAGAAGCCTTTAATGGAGGTTTGAAGCTTGGGTGAGGTCAATGAAGGAATCCTTGAGACTGACCTTGAGTTTGGCACTTGAATTTAGGGTTAGAAATGAGTCTAAGTATTTGGGTAAATAATGGGGAATGTTTTTGTGTGTTATGAGCATGAAATAAGACTAAGTATAGATAAAAGTACGTTTGGAAAATTTGGGCCCAACACTTAGAATATCTTGGACCACACTTAAAAATGCTAGGTGATCGAAAACACATCTCCGCATCATAGAGAGGACATGAAGATGATTTTACACTATGGCACGCCCAACGCGCTTCGTGGAGGCATCGTGAAAAGCCCTCTGGAATAAAAAAATACATCTCCGCATCGTAGAGAGGATGCGGTGAGGGATTTGTACTAAAGTGTTCCCAAGGTGCATCGCAGAAGTATCGCGGAAGGCTCTCTGTAATTCGTCACTTCAAAATTTATAATTGCTATTCTTTCGCTCTTAAATTGAGGTTAGACCCTTTTTCACCTAATTTGGACCCTCTGATCACAAATATGAAGTTAGTTTTTGAAATAACGTATGGATTTTTAGATATAAAGAAATCAAAATTTTGGGCATTCCGAGACACATTTTTGGGCACTTTTTGGGGTTGTTTCAATATCTCCCCCTTGGGAACATTCGTCCCCGAATGTAAAAGAGACATATAAGACAAGAGTGATTATGAACAAGTTAGCCCCAAGAAGAATGCAATACAATATGTAAAACACCATTTTCAAATTCTCAACATAAGTGTAAAATCATCATAAGTTTACCAACTTAAACATGAATGCATGTGAATGACATAGGGGATGAAATGTAAGGCTTAAAGTCACATATGGAACTTAGAAGTAGTACCTTAGGCTTGAGTTGAGTGGAAGAGATAACAATACTGCTTGTGTATGTCTGCTTCGACCTCCCAATTAGCACTTTCGACTTATTGGTTCTTCCAAAGAACCTTAACGGATGCTACATCTTTGTTTCTCAATCTCTTTACTTGCCTATCCAAGATCTAAACTAGAACCTCCTCATAGGTTAAGTTGCCCTCCACAACACCCACAACATCAAGAGGTACAATGACATTAGGATCTCTAACACATTTTCTCAACATAGAGACATGGAATACCGGATATACCAAATTTATTTCACTAGTCAACTTCAGTCATTACACATCCTTGGTTGTGGAAGCATCTAAAGACGTAAA